>CM019069.1:137467908-137647908 GCA_009667805.1 Leptobrachium leishanense | reverse complement strand
ATTAATATGAACAACAGCTTTTCATGCAATTTGTGTAACGCAATCTTAAAGTTGCAAACTTCACTGAATTCCATCGGAAACCATGGTGAATAAAAACAACACTGATCAACTTCCACAGAAACCATACCAACCGTATTGGAGCTTTCCTAGCTAGTGAACTCCCGTAGTTCCACCCAATTGATCCACTGTAATTCGCCATTGTAAATCCACCATTGTTTGACTAAGGCTGCTGTCAGACGAGCGTAGTGTTCACGTCCGTGATTGCGCCTAAAAGTACGTCCGTGATAGCATGAAAGAAAGTCCATTGGAGCCTGACACATGAAGTACGTCCGCACTGAACTGCGGACGCATGACGGACGCTGCAAACGGACGCAGGTTAGGCAAGAACGTAATACTGCTAGAACGGACGTGCGGAGTGCGCCACGTCCATAACGTCTGCATAGCTTTGTGTGTGAGTGATGGAGCATGGTCAGACGGACTGCATTTATACGTCCAGCATTTTTGACGGACAGAATGTTTTTTCATTGTAATTTATTTTTCCCTCCTACATCTGTCAAAAATAATTTCAGTGAAAAAACGGACTGTGTGGCCACTACTGCGATGTCCGTACTGCACGGACGTACAGTCCGTAGAAATCACGCTGGTCTGACCCTAGCCTAAAACTGACAGCCTCTAAAGTGAAAATACTCACCTTTTCCCCCTCGGCGCGTGCTGCTCATCCTCTTCGGCTCAGGGCTTCACACATGCAGAAATCCCTGTAGCTTCTTACGCAATTTGCGTAGCCTACGTAACTTGCGTAGCACCCAGAACTTTCATACGCAAGTAAGGCAGAACGATGGGCCCGTGGTGCATGCGTGAGCGTTTGGAGAGTAGATGGTGTCGTCGATCCTCCAAATTGTTCCCCAGCAGGCGGGATATTCAAATCCCGTATGCTGAGTGACCGCTGTATGGCCTCCATACCGCCCGGTGACTTTGGCTCCACCACATACGGAGTTCTGCAGCTTTATCGAGCTGGCTTATTGATGGAGTAGAAAGAGTGTCTGAAAACGAGAGTCCTGAATAAACCTAAATTCCTGGAGTTCTGCCAAATTAAAGTTCTTTTATTAAAAAAAACAAACAGATGAGACGTCAAGTCGCGACGTTGTGGAAATAGTAGACCTCCTATACTTGATCTTTTGACCTATGTACTTATTGACCAATCCTGCGTGCTTGGTTAATTTTCAAGTTAAATATCTACTTGTACTCGCTGTGAGGCTGCAGCTCCTGCCGGCAAAACATTAGAGATGATTCGCGAGTGTACGTCCTGTAACTCTATATATTCTACGTGATGGCCCCCGTGAAGCCCCTGGCTTGTGTCCGCTGATCTCTTGACTTCCTGTATCCTGCGATGCTTCCTCTCTGACAGATCTGCAAAAGAGTCAGCTGAATGAGCCGATCCGTCCCGAAGCCCTCACCATGCAGGGTACTGAAAGGAACCCCATGGTACTGAGCTACTCCCTGCAGGATCTCTTCGGACACGATACCGTACAAGTGGAGCTGATCCCAGAGAAGAAAGGCTTGTTCCTCAAGCACGTCGAGTATGAAGTCTCAAGTTCAGTAAGTGTGAAACATTTGCAGAAAGTTTGTGGTATGTGCCGGTTCGGTCATTCCGTATTTATGGTATGTTAAGTGTGTATATATAGGCCCCTATTACGTTCTTCGCGCATTTGTTTTTGCGCACGCATTTGGGCGAGGGTCAAAACCCTTTTGCGCTGAACGTCGTATTACAACGTTCGCGCAAACGATGCGCGTTATCGTTTAACGCGGATGGACCTGCGCGAGCGTGATTAACTGTGCGCGTCCTATACTTAACATTGTGAGCGCAAATGCGTTCGTGCGCTGGTACGAGGATTGTATTACAATCGATGCGCATCTTTTTACGAACGACGTTTGCGCGCATAATTTTAACGTCTTTGAAAAGCTGGTAGTAACGGCCTAATCGGAACAGTCTGGGCCAAACGAAGAACACCAGCACGAAAAAAAAATACAGCACAGTATAGTTACACATTCTACACATACCCAAACAATAAAATTGTGAATTCGTGTATATGTTTTTTTTATTGCCGCAGCATGTATACTCAGATTTACTTTGACAGGCGCAAAAACTTCAGTGAGTCAATTAAGGTAAATTGATGTCATTTAAGGTTCTTAATTCTGATTGGCTGAATCCCGTGGAAAAAAACAGTCCACACACTGATTTGCGTGCACTACGTTACTGCGTGCGTATTACTCTTCGTTTTGCGCGTCGGTTTTACGAACGTTATTTTCGGACAGATGCGAAAATGCGTTTGGATCGTAATACCGTTAATTTTCACGTGTTAACGCTTAACGCTTTGCGCGGACGAATTTGCGCGAAGAATGTAATAGGGGCCATAGTGTATTTACACAAAAAAGGGGGGAAAAAAACCACAGCACTAAATAGATTGTGAATTTAAAGGGGTTATTCAGAAAAATTTCTGTGCTTTTGTACTTCGGCGATTCCAAATCGCCTACACTACGGTGAATACACTCTTTACCGTAGAGTCTACAAAGACCACCGAACTGCATGAAAAATAAACAGAACTCTGCTATTCTTCTAATAAGTGTTTAAACCAATAAAAATGCATTAAAATGTGTCTAATAAAAAGGTCCTTTTAAAAATTTTTAATCAAAAATTGTCAAAAAAAAGCTGCGTATGGTGTTCTAAAAAAATAAATGGGCTTTTTGCTGAAAACGCAAAGAATAAACTGTTGAATAAAAAAATGATGATATTGTTTTACATTGAATCCTATGGGATTCGCCTGTTTAAACCTGTCAAACTGAAGCACCCAAAATCATAGCATTTTGCTGACATTTCGGTGGAGTTCGGCGTTCTCTGAATAGATTAACCATCTGCGGTGAACTGCACCGTATTTTCGCTGTCATTCCGCCAGTATTTGGCAAATTAACGTCTTTCAGAATAGACGAACTGCCACGGAATTGCACCATACAGTGAAATTCACTGTTTGGTGACGAGATCGTTCCTTTCTGAATAACCCCTTAAGTGTTGAATAAAATTAGGTGTTGTTATTCCAAAGGTATTATATGGTGAAAAAAAGCAAACCTGTAACACTAGTGAAAATCTATTTGTGTGTCTTCCAGTGGCTGCATTGTTAAAATATAATACAAATATTCCCCAGAGATCTTCCTTATTGCTCTCATGCAACATTAAAGAAATAAAACAAAATATATTGCAGATAAAGTCTAATATTCCAAGACAAAAAAGGGCATCTCCCCCCCCCCCCACTCAATTTGTAGAGGGCCTGTTTATAAAAAATAAAAAACCTGTCTCGGTAGTGTGTGTGTATACAATGTTTATTAACAAATCATCTAAAAAAACCAACGTTTCGGCCCCACACCGATAAAGGCCTGGTGTGGGGCCGAAATGTCGGCTTTTTATGATTTGATGTTAAACTTTATTTTATTAAAGCCCCGGAGTGCGTCCAGAATTTTGCCTTTTATATATATTACTACTTCTCTCAGATTTCCCCCTGTCTATATAGCACACTAGGAGACACAATATATAGGGCAGTACATACTACACTCCTATATTACACCACGTACTCGCTCTCTTTCGAGCCTTAAATGCACAGGCTCAAGCAACTTCTTCGTGTTCACACCATTTCTGGGTAGCAACTGACCCCCCCCCCTTTTTTTTTTTTTTTTTTTGTTTTTTTGTGCACGTCCTCCAGGCTCTGCAATACGGATGTGAGTATAAACATCGGAGAATAAGGGTGGGCAAGTGCCGCGTTCACTTAAGAGAATTAAATTTATTCATAGAAAGGAAACAAAATACAGAAACAAAATGGCAGCAGGAATAAAAGCTAAATATAGCGGAATGAAACGGGTTCTGCTGTACCTCCTTTTTACCTTTTGGCTGTATGTTATATCATGTCACAGGGCGCTCTAAGGATGTCTCTTACTTTGCTGTTAAGTGCTTGTTTGGTCATTCAGTAATCGCTGATAGGTGTCGGGTTGTTCCGTCGGATTGGTTGTGTTGGGTTGTTCCGTCGGATTGGTTGTGTTGGGTTGCCCGTCGGATTGGTTGTGTTGGGTTGCCCGTCAGATTGGTTGTGTTGGGTTGCCCGTTGAGTTGGCCGTTGGATTGTTTGGGTTGGATTGGCCGTCGGATTGGTTGGGTTGGCCACGTTGGGTTGGACATTCGTGGTGAGTTGTTGATATACTGTATGTTGGGCCAGGTGTTCAGTACTTTGTGATGTGGGACATTCATGGGGAATTGGTGATATGTTTTTAGGGTCAGATAATTAGTAATTTGCAGTGCGTTTATATGTGCTTTGAGGGTCTTTCAGCTACTCCTGTTGGTGTTTGCTGGGTTAAACCATCAGTCATTCCTGGTCAGTTGGTGATTTCATGTGCCAGGTAGGCCATTCAGTCATTCGGGGTCATTTCCAGGTGATATGTGCCACGTAGGCCATTCAGGAGTGACATGTGATGGGTGGGCCATTCTAAGGAGAATAAATGAGTAGGACCTCATGTATGATTTAAGGCCTTCTGGCCAAAATGTCACTTGCTTTCCCCGGATAAAGTTACCAGCACCATTCTCTGCTTGAGGTCCTACAACATTCTTTCTCCTGTGGATGTTTGGGGATAGCAGCGTCCTTTCCTTTGGTGGTGACCTTGTGGAGTCATTCAGTGCGGGCTCCCACTTGGTGTAGGCCATGGTGCTTCGGTTTCCTAGGTGGGCCATTCTGTCATTTGTGGTCAGTTTCGGGTTGACATAGACAGTTAGCCATTTAAGCATTCTAGGCCAGTTGGTGGCGAGTTGTGCCGGGGTAGGCCATTCAATTCCCAACTCTACCACTTGGAAAGTTCTGGCATACGGATTGATCCTTCATAATGGTCATGTTGGGTTGAAGATTGAGTTGGATCTGACCTGTGGAACTTCAGCATCTACATGCCTGGTGACCAGCCTGCACCTAGCCGTTAGAGAGTGTGTGTGTGTGTGTGTACACGTACACGTACGGCTTGGCACGTTACTAGAAGGCGTCCTCTGTGCTCATTTACATTTCTTTCCGTTGGAAACTCGTCAGGCGTATAATCGCGACGCACGCTGCTGCTGAGTACAAGGCTAATCATTCCACTTTCAGCAATCTGTTTCCTGTGGTATGAAGATACCGAATCCTTTCTACTGCACAGGATTTTTTTTCTTGGGTATATAATTTTTTGGAGTGAATGCATGTCTTGTATAATTGTTTTTTTTTTTTTTTTTGTGTGTGTGTGTGATTTCTCCCCCCTATATTTCAGTCAAATCTTCAGGTTTTTGCAGACACAGGATGTGGCTGAGATTACCCCAGCCAATTCTGGTCCTCCCAGTTTATGCCTGTAAGTGTTGCATGTACATAGTTAATGTTGATAATGTCCTTCTGGCAACATTAGTGTTTGCGTGTATATTCCATTTGTATGTCAACAGTGTTCCTCTGTGACAGTGGTTCCCAACTGCGGTCTCAAGTACCCCTACCAGGCCAGGTTTTCCAGATATCGGAAGCACAGCACAGGTGATTTGCAGGATTCAGTCTGAATTTCCCCAAGGTAATCCTTAAAACCTGGCCTGTAATGGGTTATTTGAGGACCGTGGTTGGGAACCACTGCTCTATGACATGGGTAAGCGACTTTTGGCCATACATATGTTTTGAAACCGCATCTCCCATGATGCTCAGGTAGCCATTAGATGGGCTGATCCTCATGGGAAATGTAGTTCCAAACCATCTAGAGGGCCAAGGTTGCTGACCCATGCTCTGCAACGGGTCTGTCAAACTCTGGGACCTCCCAGATGTTACCGAGGTACAACTTCCGATGTTCCCGAGGTACAACTCCCCTTGTTCCCGAGGTACAACTCCCCTTGTTCCCGAGGTACAACTCCCCTTGTTCCCGAGGTACAACTTCCGATGTTCCCGAGGTACAACTCCCCTTGTTCCCGAGGTACAACTCCCCTTGTTCCCGAGGTACAACTCCCCTTGTTCCCGAGGTACAACTCCCCTTGTTCCCGAGGTACAACTCCCCTTGTTCCCGAGGTACAACTCCCCTTGTTCCCGAGGTACAACTCCCCTTGTTCCCGAGGTACAACTCCCCTTGTTCCCGAGGTACAACTCCCCTTGTTCCCGAGGTACAACTCCCCTTGTTCCCGAGGTACAACTCCCCTTGTTCCCGAGGTACAACTCCCCTTGTTCCCGAGGTACAACTCCCCTTGTTCCCGAGGTACAACTCCCCTTGTTCCCTCGGCATCTATTGCATTGAAAGAATTGTGGGCATCAGCATCTGGGGGCTGTGAGTTTGACACCGATGCCTGTGTTTGATGTGATCAGGAATGCTGGGAGGTATCACGGTGGGTTGGTCAGGCTTTAAGACGGCTTCACTTCCTGTGATTATAATGGTGCTTTATTTTGCAGACAGTGTCCCCTTTGCTGTACGAAACGACACGATAAACGCTGTCACTGTAGACATTGTTGGTAAATCCATTCGGAACTTTGGTCTCGACCTCTCCTGTATAAATAATTCTTGTCTTCTCCACCTCCCTGCTTGTTGTTCTTTTGCAGCGCTTCAAGTCTTCCGTGTACAGGCGATATAATGACTTTGTGGTGTTCCAGGAGATGCTGTTACAGAAATACCCCTACCGTATGGTACCGGCTCTACCACCGAAAAGGATGCTTGGAGGTACTGCTCGTCGGATGTTTCTGCGAGCTGTCGGTTCTTTGCTTGCTTATTCGATTTCTATGTTTCATGAAGGGGTTAAACGCGCGAATGAGAACTGGCGCTCTAGACAGACACTTTGTGAACGTGTAAAACATTTCCCACCGGGGACAAATGAAGGACTATTACGTTGATCGACCGGAGGACGGCCAGGACATGCTTTAACGTATTTACCGTGTGCAAAGAACCTCCCAGCTGGCTTTATTTACTCCCATCCCTCGTTTTATACCTTGAAATATCCATTTAATAGTTGTCCTTCTCTCCGGCACTGGGATTGACCTCTTCTTCGTTCTGATGGTCTCTGCTTTAGTCAAAGAGACGCCGTCCTGGATCAGTCACAGGGCAGGACGTTCACATGAGCATCCAGCCTATCCAATGCCGGCTTCTGCGGACCGATGTCCAATCCCGACTTTAACCTGGAAGGCTGTCCAGGCTGGGCTGATTGACAGCTTTCTGGGTGCTGGGACACTCTCCACATTCTGAAGGTTGAATCAGCCCAACCTTAACCTTTTCACTGCTGAGGACGTGTGGGGAACGTCCTCATTGATTCCTAAGGAAAGATAGGGGTGGAGATATGGGGTTCCTTTGAACCCCGATATCTCCCGACTGTTGGCAGCTAGCAGGGTCATGTTTGGTATCATTAGAAAGGCCAGAACATGGCCTTTCCAATGATACCAAACATGACCATGTTTAATCTAAAGAAAAAAAATGATTAAAAGATATTTTTTTTTTTTTTTTTTTAAGACGTGAAATGGCTCAGCAGTGAAGGGGTTAAGCATCATTTAGACTTTAATACTTCGGATTTTGTTCTTTTAAAGGGCTGATAAATTTAGAGCAATGTGTGGGGGCAACTCTTCACCCCTGTTCCTCTTTTTTTATTTTAACCCCCCCTCCCCCTCCTTAAGCTTCCAGTCGTTTATTGGAGCCTCTCTGTTCTTTATGAAGACGCTGCTCTGTTGTTGGCAGGACCAGTTCGTCTCTATTGCCTAACTTTGGGACGGCAGGAGCTTGATGTATAGTAACCCTTTGTATCTTGATGTATCTTAGCCTAAAGCACCATCCTATTTTAATTGGCGCACAAACCGGTCAGGGCGCTGCAGGCCAAGCTCAGATCCTGGATTCTATGACCTTGCAGGGGACGGCCATTGATCAATCCCCCTGTAGATTGCGTCGGAATTTACTTTTAATTATTTTTTTACCCTTTTTCTTTTTCTTTTTCTATTCTAGTAGTTTTCATTCGCACTTTACATATGATCCCCGACCCACCTGCATAGATCATGATGAAAATGATTTTACAATTCATGATGCAGGGTGCCCGACCTGTAATAAAAATATTTATATATTTTTTTTATTTTATTTTTTTTTATTTTAAAAAGTTTTATTACGTTTTCAGACATTTAAACAAAAGCGAACAAGAATAAATACATTAAATCACATATAAGCACACTGCAATCCAGTTACGGGAAACCAATGTGGTTCAAACGAGGCTGAAGATACAATATAGGAGGACCCGGAGCGGCGAATAGTTAGGAAATCCGATATGTATCCCAAATAAACCAAAAATCCCTGGAGGACGGGCGTGACCCCCGAAAACCTGCGAGACAAGCTATCGAACGGTCGGAAGTCGGCTAACATTATTTTTTTTTCTTTTAGAGATGTGGATAAATCTTGGGTTGAGTGAGTTCACTGTGTCTTCACTCTGTAACCTAGTATCCATCATCTTGCCACCTGCTCAGAACAGCTGAACCTCCCAAACCATACGCGATCACGGATTTCTATGTTATGGAGTAGACGGTGGAGTCTGAAGGGTCCCCAAGGCTGCTGAATAAATAGGATTCGCTCCTTGTTGGCAGAAAGTAAAGAAATCTTCTAAATTGCTAAAATTCTTCTTTTACCAGATCGCATTTACTAATGCATATAAAAATGTGAGCATGATTATAAATGCCCCTTTTAAGTGCTTCAGGTGGGGGGATACATTGGGGTAATGCTCACCCAGGGGCCCCTGGCAGGAATTGGGGCCCTGAAAAAACTCAAAACAATAAGAATTGACCCAAAAGCAGTGCTTACTTTGTAAATCAGAGGGCGCCGGAACACAAAGTGCATATGAGGTCGGGGGGGGGGGGGTGACCTCAGGCGCAGGAGCGCATAGAGAGCAACATGCGATGTGCCCATTTATTATTATTTATTCTTTCTTTGTATAGCACCAGCATATTCCACAGCGCTGAACAATGGGCACAATATAGCCAGGGTTACAATACATTGAGACCGAACAACATTTTGATAAACCAGTTCAGGAGGAAACGAGGGCCCTATTCCCGTGTGAACTCACAATCTAGAAGGGTTGGGGTTAGAAACAGGAGGAGAGGGCTGCAGGGTGGGAGTGACGGGCTGCAAGGTGTGTGTGTTTTTATTTATTTTATTTTTTATGCCACGTGAGGTGCCAGATCTGCCCAAATCAATCCAGGAACACAGTGAAAAATGAAGAGGACGGGGGGCCCGGGATACCCCATAAATTAAGCCCTACCCAAAATCTAATGCTTTTAGTTGTGTTTGCGTGGTGTAGGTCTGCTTTAGGTTCAGTCTTTTTATGATTTCTCAGATGGAACGCATTCCTTTCGCCACTTACTCGGATCCCGTCTGGCACTGTCCTGTATTTGCTTCATAAACCGAAGTAAAGCGCCTCCGGGCCAAATAACCCATGTGAATGTAATAAAACTCTGTGTAGCTGTATGCCAGCAGGAGGAGCCGTCGCCACCGTGCCAGAGGTTTCCATGGGCGGATATTTGCGTGTCTGGATAACCATTCCGAATTTTGCTGATTCAAAAATCACTTAACACTAGGAGCTGTATACCATCCCTGGTGCAAAATTAAAGGGCCGCTACCACCAAAAAATACAACGTCCTTATTGTGTTTATTTGATGTTGCTGATATCTTACATGTGTTTTGTTTTTCTCTTGTTTGTTTAGTTAAAAAAATATTTTCCTCTATATGTGTCACTGGGTGCATCCATTGTGTGATATTTTCCTCTATATGTGTCACTGGGTGCATCCATTGTGTGATATTTTCCTCTATATGTGTCACTGGGCGCATCCATTGTGTGATATTTTCCTCTATATGTGTCACTGGGTGCATCCATTGTGTGATATTTTCCTCTATATGTGTCACTGGGCGCATCCATTGTGTGATATTTTCCTCCTATATGTGTCACTGGGTGCATCCATTGTGTGATATTTTCCTCTATATGTGTCACTGGGTGCATCCATTGTGTGATATTTTCCTCTATATGTGTCACTGGGCGCATCCATTGTGTGATATTTTCCTCTATATGTGTCACTGGGTGCATCCATTGTGTGATATTTTCCTCTATATGTGTCACTGGGCGCATCCATTGTGTGATATTTTCCTCTATATGTGTCACTGGGTGCATCCATTGTGTGATATTTTCCTCCTATATGTGTCACTGGGCGCATCCATTGTGTGATATTTTCCTCTATATGTGTCACTGGGTGCATCCATTGTGTGATATTTTCCTCCTATATGTGTCACTGGGCGCATCCATTGTGTGATATTTTCCTCTATATGTGTCACTGGGTGCATCCATTGTGTGATATTTTCCTCTATATGTGTCACTGGGCGCATCCATTGTGTGATATTTTCCTCCTATATGTGTCACTGGGTGCATCCATTGTGTGATATTTTCCTCCTATATGTGTCACTGGGTGCATCCATTGTGTGATATTTTCCTCCTATATGTGTCACTGGGTGCATCCATTGTGTGATATTTTCCTCCTATATGTGTCACTGGGTGCATCCATTGTGTGATCTTTTCCTCCTATATGTGTCACTGGGTGCATCCATTGTGTGATCTTTTTTCCTCTATATGTGTCACTGGGTGCATCCATTGTGTGATCTTTTTTCCTCTATATGTGTCACTGGGCGCATCCGTTGTGATGTTTTGTGTTGTAAACTGCCCCCCCCCGTATCTTTCCATCACCTGCTCCTCACTGTGTGGCTTTGGCCATAGAATGAAGTCTATGGGTTGATCCTTGACTCGCATCATTGAATTGAGTGGGATGTTTTTTCAAAGGACATTACCAGGGGGTAGATTAGAAGTCTTTTAATCTCCCTGTCTTCTATCCTTAACCTGCCGGCTCTTATCTCGAGTAGCCTGGAGAACAATAGACCCACTGCTGCCTTCGCTAAGCATACAAGAGAAAAGCAAAGCACATGTAAGATATCAGCAACATCAAATAAACACAATAAGGACGTGTGTGTGATATATATATATATATATATATATATATATATTATATATATATATATATATATATATATATCCACTACCACCAAAATATATATATATTTAAAGGGCCACTACCACCAAAATATATATATATATATATATATATATATAGCCCTTTAAACTAGGATTGTTACGAAACTGTCGTATTTTGATTGCAGGGTCTGGTTCCCTTAATTTTGGGGAGTAAGTGCAAGCATCCCGTTAGTTCCTTCTATAACGCCAGGCTGAGTCGGCTATTCGCAGAAAGAGCTAATAGGTCTATCCTGACTCCCTCGCTATTCCGTGACTAAAATTGCCGGCGGTGGGAAATGTCATAGATTGACAGATGCAAAAATGACCACCCAATGGCTTCCAACACCTCCCATTTAAGGCGACGGCTCTGGCACGGAGTGGTTGAGCATCATGGGAGATGTAGTTCCAAAACCTCTGGAGTGCCAAGGTTGCTGATGTCTAAGTTAGAACATAAAACTGGTGCTCAGCCAGAGGTGGCTCTACATCCAGTCAAGCATTATGTAAGGCCGGGGTCAGACCAGCGTTTTTAAGAGCGGAAGGAATGTCCGTGAGAGTGGACGTTCTTTACACTCGATGTCCGTCTGGCCGCCTCGCTGAGCGCAGTTAGTGCGCTATGGAGGATCGCGCTTTGTAGCCCGTCAACGCGCGTTTTAGCGCTTTGCTGGGGAGGCTTGCCTCACGGATGCTGTCACGCGCGCAACAGCGTGTGGCCAGCCCCATCGCAACGTCACAATGCTGCGACGGACGCTGGAAGGTACGTCAGTACGGGTACACATAGCTCGCTCGACTGACCCCAGCCTTAGTGTCAGGCACTTCGGAATTAAGGTTCACATATTTTACATAGAAAGAAGTGTCACCGGGCTGTCTTGGCAGACAGGAGTTTGTGAATGCAGGAATGTGTGTGGTATGTTATGTGCATGAATGCAGAGGTGTGTTTGCCTGAAGCACCTACGCATTTGCATGCAAGAGTGGGTTAAGGCAGTGTGCGTATTGAGAGGCAATGTGCAGCCGGGTATCGACGCCCGTGCCGATGAGGTTTTGCGGTGTCTTCCGTTTAGAGTAGAGCAACGGGTGACAATTTGGGAACACACATTATGGAATGACATGCAGGTCACCTGTTACTCTGTCACGTCAGGCTCCAGAGTGACAATGGCACCTTCTGTTAATGTCTGCCGTTGTGCTCCGTGAATAAATTGTGTAGCACTATACGAAAAATATATATATATTTTTTATAATAACGGTGTCCTATTGAGGATCACAAGAAGGACAAGAGGTGTCACCTCTCTCCTCTTAGATTGTAAGCTCTTGAGCAGGGTTCTCTCTCCTACTGTAACGTGTGTGTAACGTGTATATTTGTTATTCTGTCTCTCCCATTGTACAGCGCTACGGACTTGTTGGCACTTTATAAATACTTGTAACTGTATTTTGCTTATATAATCTAAAAAGTGTGTGTGTGTGTTATATATATATATATATATATATATAATATATATATATATATATATATATATATATATATATATATATACACACACACACACACACATGTCTTTCTTGCACTTTTACGAGGACTTCATTGCAACATAGCCCGGTGCTCTGGTCAGCAATTATCCACCGTATCCAAAAATCCGGCACTGCTGGGATTTTTCAACAAACAAAACAATTTATTACATGTGCTACAATTTGTCTGACATTGCAGCACATGTAATAAATTGTTTTGTTTTCCGTTTTTTTGGATATGAGATAGAATATATATAATGGCAAGAAGCCCTGCACACGTATATAGCCAAAAGTGACTTTGTCCGGTGCTACCAGTAGCCGGGGATCATAAAAGGTGCAGACAGACTCGCTTAATGCTTAATGCTCTAATTTATTCCATAACGCGTATCGAGTTTTATATACAGTGTGCGTATAATTTCGCTAGGAAGGCGTGCACTCCAGGAGTCTCGTATAATTATTTTTATGTCTACATAGAGATCATCGACGCTTCCGTCCTTTGTAGACTTTTCTCAAGATCTGGAAAAGACTGAAAGGTCGATGATCCCTAATGTACACATAATAAAATAATTATACAAGACTACTGGAGTGCACCTTCCTAGAAAACTAGATGTTTTGGCGGCTGCTGAACACTGGAGCACAACCTGTTTCATAGATCCTGATTGCGGGTTCCCTGGATATATATATTTTTTTATTTCCCAAGACTAGATGGAAAAATCTATCAGTTATTCAGAGAAAGGTGAAAACCAGGAGAACTGGCAGGAGAAGAGCACAATCTAGACCAAATAGCCGATTTGGAAAGTGAGATAAATGGGAGAATTTTTCTGTTTTGGCTATTTTTGCCTAGAATTTTCAATTCTCCAGTCATTCTCCTGAGTTTCACCTCTCTCTGACTAACTCTCTATTAAAACAAAACATTGCTTATAAATCTCGTCTGTCCCCGTCCCCGTGCAAGAGACAGACCAGCGCATTAGAAGACCTAGGATGTCCTGCAACACTGGAATAATTAATACCGCTAATCAATATTTATTCCACTGACGTTTCCGTCCCGGAGGACTTTTATCAAGATCTGTCTTGATCAAAGTCCTTCGGGACTGATACATCGATAGAATAAAGTTTGATTAATATTCCTGTATTGCAGGGCATCGTATGTATGTATGACTATATTGTTATAGATTTTTAAATATATACTAATATTTTAATTTCATATATAAAATTAAAATATTTGAAATATATATTTAAAATTATGTATATTTTAAATTTATACTAATATTTTAAAATAATGAAAATAAAAATAATTTAAAATATATATTTTTAATTATTTTTAATTATTTTAAAATATTAGTATAGATTTAAAATATATATATATATATAGTCTTGGATAAAGTCCGTGAGTGCCATCCTTCATCTACCATCCTCTATATATCTATCTCCCATAGAGGGCCGAAACGTCGGTCAGTGCTATTGGGCACTTTTAAGGCTAGGGTCAGACGAGCGTGATTTCTACGGACTGTACGTCCTTGCACACGGACGTACGGACGGACGTCAGTACGGAAGACACAGTAGTGGCCACACAGTCCGTTTATTCACTGACGTATATATTTTGACGGATGTAGGAGAGAAAATAAATTAAAAAGCAAAACCATTTTGTCCGTGAAAAATGCTGGACGTATAAATGCATTCCGTCTGACCACGTTCCATCACTCACACACAAAGCTATGCGGACGTTGCGGACGCAGCGCACTTTGTGCGGCCGTTCTAGGGGTTCTACGTTCCTGCGGCCGTTGTGCGTCCGCAGTTCAGTGCGGACGTACTTCATGTGTCAGGCTCCAATGGGCTTTCTTTCATGCTATCACGGACGTACTTTTAGGCGCAATCGAGGACGTGAACACTACGCTCGTCTGACCCCAGCCTAAATGGTATTCTAATAAAGCATCATTTTTTATCTTGATCTAAGCCCTGGAGTGTGTCCCTTTCTGATGGTTTTAAATATAAAAGTATACATTTAAGATTATATATATTTAAAATCCTACACTAATATTTTAAAAAAAAATTAAAATAAATATCTATTTTAAATTTTAATTTTATTTTAAAATATATTAGTATAGATTTAAAATTATATATTTTAAATCTATACGAATATTTTAAAATAAGTTAAAAATAAAAAAATATATATATTTTTTTTTTATTTTTTAACTTATTTTAAAATATTCGTATAGATTTAAAATATATAATTTTAAATCTATACTAATATATTTTAAAATAAAATTAAAATTTAAAATAGATATTTATTTTAATTTTATTTTAAAATATTAGTATAGGATTTTAAATATATATGTGTGTGTGTGTGTGTGTGTGTGTGTGTGTGTGTATATATATATATATGTGTGTGTGTGTGTGTGTATATATATATATGTATATATATATATGTGTGTGTGTGTGTATGTATACATACCATTTGACTCTCACTTTTACGACCTCCAATCACCTCACCCTTGTGACCCCTAATGTTCAATTCTAGGAACTGATCAGTTAGTATCAAGACCTGAGGAAGAGAGGTTACACTCTCGAAAGCTTGTCTTTTAAATGTAACGTTAGTCCAATAAAAAAAAAGGTATCACTACAGACTGCTATACTCGTGATTTTGGCATCTGGACTGGCACGGCCTATTGAATATATATATATCTATATCTAGACTCGGGATTGAATTCCATCTGCTCGTTGTTTAATTTGTAGAAAAGGAAAGAAAAAAAAAAAATTTTATGTCTGTTTCTTCTTACGGTATTTTCAAAGACGGAAGAGATAAAAACCTATCTGTGGTAATTAAACTCCTATGATCCTGAAAATGAGTCCTCTGACACTTAAGACTATTTCTCCTCTTCTTGAGGTTCTGAAGAAATAATGTGTTGTGTCTCCCGAGCCGTTTCCCCTTCTTGCTGCAATTTGTACTCCTTGTATCACTCTCCGAGATCCCGTCAAGGGTGATCAAAGAGAGCGCACGTTACCCGTGACAGTCCCATCAGGCGGTTCGCGCGCGTTGGCGGCGCCATGTCTTCTCTACAGCCGGCAAGTCAAGAATAACTACCTGTCTTCTAAGAAGGGTTTCATCTCGTTGACGGCAACAAAGAAAAGTCTCCTGGTTCTGACATGTCACTTTCACGAGGCGCTTTCAACTTTATTTTTAGTAGATCTGTCTTGACAGATTTTTATATATATATATTTTTTTTAAAACCCTATTAATTAAAATTTTACTTAAGGCCAGACTAGAAAAGTGTGTTTTTTTTTTTTCTCTCATCGGTATTAAATAGGGTGTTAATTAGGAAGGTAAGAAAGTGGTGCAAGTCTCACAGACCTCTAAACCAGGGCCCCAAACCTTGCCTCTCCAGATGTTTTGTAACTACATCTCCCATGATACTCAGCCACTCCATAGGTTGATGGAGCCTTGTGGGAAATGTAGTTTCAAAATATCTGTAGGGCCAAGGTTGCGCATCCCAGACCTTTCACTGCCGAGCACTTTTTGTTTAGAGGGGGATATCAACATAGCATATATTTGAAACATGGGATGTGTAGTTAACACTCACCACTCTGCATTTTGGGGGGGGGGGCATCCTCTTTGTCCCCTGCATCACAAACCAAGGAGCACCAAGTCACACATGATTTATGTCTGATAGCGATCCATCCCACACAATACAATGCTGTGAGTCGGTGACTGACCCATTCTATGGCAAGAGCCTCACAGCGAGGAGCAAGTGATGTAACGATACTGGGGGGGGGGCAGTTTATAACACAAGATATCACACAATGGATGCGCCCAGTGACACATATAGAGGAAAATATCACACAATGGATGCGCCCAGTGACACATATAGAGGAAAATATCACACAATGGATGCGCCCAGTGACACATATAGAGGAAAATATCACACAATGGATGCGCCCAGTGACACATATAGAGGAAAATATCACACAATGGATGCACCCAGTGACACATATAGAGGAAAATATCACACAATGGATGCACCCAGTGACACATATATAGAGAAAAATATTTTCTTAACTAAACATACAAGAGAAAAACAAACACATGTAAGATATCAGCAACATCAAATAAACACAATAAGGACATTTCATTTTATTGGTGGTACTGGCCCTTTAAGTCCTGGCCTGTTAGGGACACTTAAGGACCAGGGATGGGAACCACATGTCTGGAGCATCTGAACCTTTTTAATCTTCATGGAGGCATAGCAGGACGCGTGCGTCCTATTGATATGTGATTTTTACCCTTCTCTGCCTCCACTGTCTTTTAATCACATGATGGATTATTCATTTAAATGATAATAAAAGGATCTGATTTTATTTTTTTATTTTTATATATAAATTTCTCTCAAATTCGTTTTTGTTTTCAGCCGATCGGGAGTTCATCGAATCCCGCAGAAGGGCCTTAAAGAGGTTTGTCAACCTTGTTGCCAGACACCCTTCTTTTTGGGACGACATACTCGTCAACATATTTCTGTCGTACAATGGGCAGGTGAGTGGATTTATTTATGTTTTATTAAAGATTTATTTTTTCCCTCTTGATTTCTGTCCTCCATTTCTTTTATTTCGGCGTGGTTCATATATTGAAAGCTAAACTTTCCTAAATTTCACACCTTTTCCCGGTTCCCCTACAAATCCTTTACATAAGTATCTATTCACAAAGCACCGAATTTTCACCTCGCTTCGGCGATTCCTTCTTGCAAAAAATACAGTGAATTCACCATTTGGCGAATGGTCACCGTATTTTGCTGAAATTGGAGTCGCTAAAATTGGAGTCGCTAAGGCCGTTATCGGATGTCGCCGAAAACCTCTGAAATGGCATTGGTGAATTCCACAGAACTGGGGGGGGGGGGTCTCCTATTCTCCTAAAAGGAGTATAAATCAATAAAATGTGTCGAAATAATAAAAAAGGTCAATTAAAATATAATAAAAAGGTTTGTTACAAAAGAAGTCTCTTTTTTTCTTTTTAAAAAAAGTCTAAAAAATACAGAAAGGTGTTTTAAAAGACTTATTGTAAAAAATATGGGGCCCTTTTACATTCTTTGCGCACAATTGTGAGCGCGTGCATTAACGCGAGTGGCAAAACCCTTGCGCTGAACGTCGTATTACGACGTTCGCGCACAAAATGCACGTTAACGTCTAACGCGAGTGACCCTGCGCGATGACCTCTATTTCAGGCGGCGCGATGACCTCTTTCAGGCCCCCCCCCCCCTGCGTGTGTGGAGGTGGCGCCTGAAAGGGAGGGGGGAGGTCCTTCGGACCTCCCTCCCGATCACCGGAGTCCTGAGCTTAATGCCAGGCACCGTTTGGAAGGGCACAGCCTGCCCTTCCAAACGGTACCTGGCATTAACCCCATGGGGGCCGGATCGCGAATCGGCACCGAAAAGCGCCGGTTCGTGATCCTTTCCCGGAGCTGGCCGACATCTTGGATGTCGGCCAAGCCTCCGGGAACTCCCCCTGAGGACTGGCGTCATCGCGCATAGCATGATGACGCCAGTCCTGGAGTCATTGTAACCCCCTATCTCCCGATCCGTGGCAGCTAGGGGTTAATGTTTGATATCGTTGGATCGGCCAGTGCATGGCCTCTACAACGATACCAAACATGACCATGAAATAAGTTGTAAAATAAAAAGAAAATTAATAAAAAAATTTTTTATTTGTTTTGTTAATGCAGCAATATTGTTCCCATTTAATTTATAATGTGAACAATGATGCTGCACTAACGATTTTTATATGGGGTGCGTTTGTTAAAAATAGCGAAATTTTCCCCCCAAAAAAATGTAACGAGACCCCATTTCGAATTTTTTTAACAAGCGCACCCCATAGAAAATATAAACGCAAACGATCGCATGTTAAAATGTGAAAAAAAACACTTTACACATTGTAAATTATTGAAAACTCATATTTTATTGCATTTTTTGTTAGAATATACAGACAGGTTATGACGTATACATATAATAATGACATATTATGAATCTGCCGAGTCTGACGGAAAGAACGATATATAATATGTCTGGGTCATATAATAAAATAAGCCTTCAAAACGCGTTTAAACAAGATGAGCAAAACTGGTAAAAATGAGCTCAGCACAGGGGCGGGAAAAGCCTCAGCAGCGAAAGGGTTAACATTGTGAGCGCAAATGCGTTTGTGCGCTGGTACGCGCATTGTATTACAATCTTAGCGCAAAATTTAATGGACAACGTTTGCGCGCATAATTTTAACGTCTTTGAAAAGCTGGTGGTAACGGCAAATTGTAACAACCTGACCGTACCAAACTGCGGATTCACAACGGAGAACGTCGATCGGCACGTTTTTTTTTACTAGATCCGTCAAAAATGACGGCCACTACCTTGAACTTCCGTCAGAACGTACGTCTGTTGTGCGCAGGCCGCACAAAAATGCGTTCGTCTGACGGACTCGCGTTAAAAATTACATTGCGCTCACTGATTTCTTTGCGAGCATTTTTGCGTGTCGGTTTTACGAGTGCAATTTCCCGACGGATGAAAAAATGCGCGAGAAATGTAATTCCAGCGGTGATTTTCGTGCGTTAGCGTTTAACGCTTCGCGCAAAAAAACACGCGTTTGGCGTGGGTTAAGAATGTAATAGGGCCCATGGTCTTTCATTTTTTTTTATTTTTTTTTTTTATATTGAAACCTATTGGATTCTCCGGTTTAAACCTGTTGAAATGAAACACTGAAAATCGGGGCATTTCACCACATTTTTGGTGCAATTTGGTCTTCTGTGGGGCAATTTCGGTGCCGGCAAATTGCACTGTATTTTGCTGTCAATTCACTAGTATTTGGCGAATTGACAGCTTAGTGACAAATTGCACCGAACAGTGAAATTCACCTTCCAGTGCAAATCAGAGGTTAGTGAATAAACCCCTATAGAAAACGTTTTACTGACTACGACTGCCTCATGGAACTGCTCGCTGCTGATCTCTTGGTCTATTATTACTATACTTTATTTATATAGCGCCAGCATATGCCGCAGCGCTGAACAATGGGCACAATATAGAGAGATATGGACAGTCTATATGGGTATTTCATAATAAGACCTGTGTACCATCTTTTTAGGTCGTGGGACAGACTTCATATTGTTTTTATTTTATATGGTGGATCTCTTTGGTGTGATGTATGTATGTATGTATGTATGTATGTGTGTATATATATATATATAGTGAGTTCCGGGAGTATTAATAAAAAAAAAAAGAAAATTGTTATTATATATAAATACTCGGGGTGTGGTCCAAAAAAAAATTAAGGCCCCTATTACATTCTCTGCGCAAATGCCCAGCGTTATCGTGCGAAAATTAACCTGATCTTCTGATCCGAACGCATTTTCTCATCTGTCAAAAAATAACGTTAGTAAAAAAAACGGAAAAACGAAGTGTAATACGCGCGCAGCAACGTTGCGCATGTAAATCAGTGCGCGGGATTCAGCCAATCAGAATTAAGAACCTTAATTGACTCACTAAGGTTTTTGCGCCTGTCAAAATAAGCCTGAGTATACATGCTGCAGCAATAATAAAAACACGCACGAATTCACAATTTTTTTGTTTAGGTATGTGTAGAATGTGTAACTATACTGTGCTGTATTTTTTTTTTTTTTCGTGCTGTGTATTTTGTTTTCGGCCAGAACGTTCAGATTTGCCGTTACCACCAGCTTTTCAAAGACGGTAAAATTATGCGCGCAAACGTCGTTCGTAGGAAGTTGCGCATCTATTGAAATACCATCCGCTTAACGCATTTGCACTCACAATGTTAAGTATAGGACGTGCACAGTTCATCACGCTCGCGCAAGTCCATCCGTATCAAACGATAACGCGCATCGTTTGCGCGAATGTTGAAATACGACGTTCTACGCAAATGGTTTTGTCCTCGGGCAATTTGCGTGCGCGCAAAACCAATGCGCGAGGAATGTAATAGGGCCCGATGTGTGGTATCTCTCAAAGATGTGTGCTCTGCCATTAACCCCGACATGTCACACTTAACCCGCAACCCCACCCTCACAATTGATATCAATGTTTAAACACCGTGATGATCTGGGTTTAGGGGATAATTATGATCTTTGCAATAAATATATTTTTCTGGTGACTTAATGATGAAACGTATGACTGAAACCTAGTTGATTTAAAGCAATTCGTTGTGTGGGTCAAAAGGGAACTCCGTTCCTCCTGAAAAAATAGTGCAGAAACTGCTTTCCCAAGTGTTCCTGCACGACTGGAGCCGTGTAATAAATATATCAGAAATCCTGCATCCGGGACCAGAGAGTGATCCCGAGGCACGGCTCTGAATAGGGATCAATCGTCACGAATCTACCATCGTGATTTTTGGATGGATGGCAGCCGCTCTCCAAAACCTCTTTGAAAGGGCAAGAAACCTGCAAATTGTTTAAGAAAAAAAAGCAGACGACTGTCCATAGAGGAGACGACTGATTCGAAAAAAGCTTTATTTATTTTTTTTTTTTTATATATGTGTAATATATATATGTGTGTATATATATAATATATATATATATAATTATTTTCTGTTTTTTTTTTCTTTTTAGGAAGTACAGAACCGAATGCGTGAGTCAATCCGTGGCGTTGGAGATGAGTATGTGACTTCGCAGATTTCTACGCAAGCCAAGGTACTCCACAATCAACCCTATGTACAGGAAACATTGGGATGAGGCAACTGCAGCGTGACTGTGACCCCCGACCATGGCGGATGGGGACATCTAAAGTACAAAAGCAGTAAACAAAACTGGCTCCTGGAGGAGCATCTGTGGGGCTGCCATCCTGTCTGTGTGTGTGTATCTCTCCTGTGGGGCTGCCGTCCTGTCCGAGCGTGTCTTGTCTCTCCTGTGGGGCTGCTGTCCTGTCTGCGTGTGTCTCCTGCGGGGCTGCTGTCCTTTCTGTGCGTGTGTCTCCTGTGGGGCTGCCGTCCTGTCTGCGTGTGTCTCCTGTTGGGCTGCTGTCCTGTCTGCGTGTGTCTCCTGTGGGGCTGCTGTTCTTTCTGTGCGTGTGTCTCCTGTGGGGCTGCCATCCTGTCCGTGCGTGTGTCTCCTGTGGGGCTGCCGTCCTGTCCGTGCGTGTGTCTCCTGTGGGGCTGCCGTCCTGTCCGTGCGTGTCTCTCCTATGATGGTTCCGTCCTGTCCGTGTGTGTGTCTCCTGGGATTGGTGCCGTCCTGTCCTGTGCCTCCTGGGATTGGTGCCGTCCTGTCCCGTGCGTGTGTCTCCTGGGATTGGTGCCGTCCTCTCCTGTGTGTGTGTGTGTGTCTCCTGGGATTAGTGCCGTTCTGTCTGTGCGTGTCTCTCCTGGGATTGGTGCCGTTCTGTCCCGTGCGTGTGTCTCCTGGGATTGGTGCCGTCCTGTCCCGTGCGTGTGTCTCCTGGGATTGGTGCCGTCCTGTCCCGTGCGTGTCTCTCCTGGGATTGGTGCCGTCCTGTCCCGTGTGTGTGTCTCCTGGGATTGGTGCCGTCCTGTCCCGTGTGTGTGTCTCCTGGGATTGGTGCCGTCCTGTCCCGTGTGTGTGTCTCCTGGGATTGGTGCCGTCCTGTCCCGTGTGTGTGTCTCCTGGGATTGGTGCCGTCCTGTCCCGTGTGTGTGTCTCCTGGGATTGGTGCCGTCCTGTCCCGTGTGTGTGTCTCCTGGGATTGGTGCCGTCCTGTCCTGTGCCTCCTGGGATTGGTGCCGTCCTGTCCCGTGCGTGTGTCTCCTGGGATTGGTGCCGTCCTCTCCTGTGTGTGTGTGTGTGTCTCCTGGGATTAGTGCCGTTCTGTCTGTGCGTGTCTCTCCTGGGATTGGTGCCGTTCTGTCCCGTGCGTGTGTCTCCTGGGATTGGTGCCGTCCTGTCCGTGCGTGTGTCTCCTGGGATTGGTGCCGTCCTGTCCCGTGCGTGTCTCTCCTGGGATTGGTGCCGTCCTGTCCCGTGTGTGTGTCTCCTGGGATTGGTGCCGTCCTGTCCCGTGTGTGTGTCTCCTGGGATTGGTGCCGTCCTGTCCCGTGTGTGTGTCTCCTGGGATTGGTGCCGTCCTGTCCCGTGTGTGTGTCTCCTGGGATTGGTGCCGTCCTGTCCCGTGTGTGTGTCTCCTGGGATTGGTGCCGTCCTGTCCCGTGTGTGTGTCTCCTGGGATTGGTGCCGTCCTGTCCTGTGCCTCCTGGGATTGGTGCCGTCCTGTCCCGTGCGTGTGTCTCCTGGGATTGGTGCCGTCCTGTCCCGTGTGTGTGTGTCTCCTGGGATTGGTGCCGTCCTGTCCCGTACGTGTGTCTCCTGGGATTGGTGCTGTCCTGTCTGTGCGTGTCTCTCCTGGGATTGGTGCCGTCCTGTCCGTGCGTATCTCCTGGGATTGGTGCCGTCCTGTCCCGTGCGTGTGTCTCCTGGGATTGGTGCCGTCCTGTCCCGTGCGTGTGTCTCCTGGGATTGGTGCCGTCCTGTCCCGTGCGTGTGTCTCCTGGGATTGGTGCCGTCCTGTCCCGTGCGTGTGTCTCCTGGGATTGGTGCCGTCCTGTCCCGTGCGTGTGTCTCCTGGGATTGGTGCCATCCTGTCCCGTGCGTGTGTCTCCTGGGATTGGTGCCGTTCTGTCCCGTGCGTGTGTCTCCTGGGATTGGTGCCGTCCTCTCCTGTGTGTGTCTCCTGGGATTAGTGCCGTTCTGTCCCGTGCGTGTGTCTCCTGGGATTGGTGCCGTTCTGTCTGTGCGTGTCTCTCCTGGGATTGGTGCCGTTCTGTCCCGTGCGTGTGTCTCCTGGGATTGGTGCCGTCCTGTCCCGTGCGTGTGTCTCCTGGGATTGGTGCCGTCCTGTCCCATGTGTGTGTCTCCTGGGATTGGTGCCGTCCTGTCCCGTGTGTGTGTCTCCTGGGATTGGTGCCGTCCTGTCCCGTGTGTGTGTCTCCTGGGATTGGTGCCGTCCTGTCCTGTGCCTCCTGGGATTGGTGCCGTCCTGTCCCGTGCGTGTGTCTCCTGGGATTGGTGCCGTCCTGTCCCGTGTGTGTGTCTCCTGGGATTGGTGCCGTCCTGTCCTGTGCCTCCTGGGATTGGTGCCGTCCTGTCCCGTGCGTGTGTCTCCTGGGATTGGTGCCGTCCTGTCCCGTGTGTGTGTGTCTCCTGGGATTGGTGCCGTCCTGTCCCGTACGTGTGTCTCCTGGGATTGGTGCCGTCCTCTCCTGTGTGTGTGTGTGTCTCCTGGGATTAGTGCCGTTCTGTCCCGTGCGTGTGTCTCCTGGGATTGGTGCCGTTCTGTCTGTGCGTGTCTCTCCTGGGATTGGTGCCGGTTCTGTCCCGTGCGTGTGTCTCCTGGGATTGGTGCCGTCCTGTCCCGTGCGTGTGTCTCCTGGGATTGGTGCCGTCCTGTCCCATGTGTGTGTCTCCTGGGATTGGTGCCGTCCTGTCCCGTGTGTGTGTCTCCTGGGATTGGTGCCGTCCTGTCCCGTGTGTGTGTCTCCTGGGATTGGTGCCGTCCTGTCCTGTGCCTCCTGGGATTGGTGCCGTCCTGTCCCGTGCGTGTGTCTCCTGGGATTGGTGCCGTCCTGTCCATGCGTATCTCCTGGAATTGGTGCCGTCCTGTCCCGTGCGTGTGTCTCCTGGGATTGGTGCCGTCCTGTCTGTGCGTGTCTCTCCTGGGATTGGTGCCGTCCTGTCTGTGCGTGTCTCTCCTGGGATTGGTGCCGTCCTGTCCCGTGCGTGTGTCTCCTGGGATTGGTGCCATCCTGTCCCGTGCGTGTGTCTCCTGGGATTGGTGCCGTCCTGTCCCGTGTGTGTGTCTCCTGGGATTGGTGCCGTCCTGTCCCGTGTGTGTGTCTCCTGGGATTGGTGCCGTCCTGTCCCGTGTGTGTGTCTCCTGGGATTGGTGCCGTCCTGTCCCGTGTGTGTGTCTCCTGGGATTGGTGCCGTCCTGTCCCGTGTGTGTGTCTCCTGGGATTGGTGCCGTCCTGTCCCGTGTGTGTGTCTCCTGGGATTGGTGCCGTCCTGTCCCGTGTGTGTGTCTCCTGGGATTGGTGCCGTCCTGTCCCGTGTGTGTGTCTCCTGGGATTGGTGCCGTCCTGTCCCGTGTGTGTGTCTCCTGGGATTGGTGCCGTCCTGTCCCGTGTGTGTGTCTCCTGGGATTGGTGCCGTCCTGTCCTGTGCCTCCTGGGATTGGTGCCGTCCTGTCCCGTGCGTGTGTCTCCTGGGATTGGTGCCGTCCTGTCCCGTGCGTGTGTCTCCTGGGATTGGTGCCGTCCTGTCCCGTGCGTGTGTCTCCTGGGATTGGTGCCGTCCTGTCCTGTGCCTCCTGGGATTGGTGCCGTCCTGTCCCGTGCGTGTGTCTCCTGGGATTGGTGCCGTCCTGTCCCGTGTGTGTGTGTCTCCTGGGATTGGTGCCGTCCTGTCCCGTGTGTGTGTGTCTCCTGGGATTGGTGCCGTCCTCTCCTGTGTGTGTGTGTGTCTCCTGGGATTAGTGCCGTTCTGTCCCGTGCGTGTGTCTCCTGGGATTGTGCCGTTCTGTCTGTGCGTGTCTCTCCTGGGATTGGTGCCGTTCTGTCCCGTGCGTGTGTCTCCTGGGATTGGTGCCGTCCTGTCCCGTGCGTGTGTCTCCTGGGATTGGTGCCGTCCTGTCCCATGTGTGTGTCTCCTGGGATTGGTGCCGTCCTGTCCCGTGTGTGTGTCTCCTGGGATTGGTGCCGTCCGGTCCCGTGCGTGTGTCTCCTGGGATTGGTGCCGTCCTGTCCATGCGTATCTCCTGGAATTGGTGCCGTCCTGTCCCGTGCGTGTGTCTCCTGGGATTGGTGCCGTCCTGTCTGTGCGTGTCTCTCCTGGGATTGGTGCCGTCCTGTCTGTGCGTGTCTCTCCTGGGATTGGTGCCGTCCTGTCCTGTGCGTGTGTCTCCTGGGATTGGTGCCATCCTGTCCCGTGCGTGTGTCTCCTGGGATTGGTGCCGTCCTGTCCCGTGTGTGTGTCTCCTGGGATTGGTGCCGTCCTGTCCCGTGTGTGTGTCTCCTGGGATTGGTGCCGTCCTGTCCCGTGTGTGTGTCTCCTGGGATTGGTGCCGTCCTGTCCCGTGTGTGTGTCTCCTGGGATTGGTGCCGTCCTGTCCCGTGCGTGTGTCTCCTGGGATTGGTGCCGTCCTGTCCATGCGTATCTCCTGGAATTGGTGCCGTCCTGTCCCGTGCGTGTGTCTCCTGGGATTGGTGCCGTCCTGTCTGTGCGTGTCTCTCCTGGGATTGGTGCCGTCCTGTCTGTGCGTGTCTCTCCTGGGATTGGTGCCGTCCTGTCCTGTGCGTGTGTCTCCTGGGATTGGTGCCATCCTGTCCCGTGCGTGTGTCTCCTGGGATTGGTGCCGTCCTGTCCCGTGTGTGTGTCTCCTGGGATTGGTGCCGTCCTGTCCCGTGTGTGTGTGTCTCCTGGGATTGGTGCCGTCCTGTCCCGTGTGTGTGTCTCCTGGGATTGGTGCCGTCCTGTCCCGTGTGTGTGTCTCCTGGGATTGGTGCCGTCCTGTCCCGTGCGTGTGTCTCCTGGGATTGGTGCCGTCCTGTCCCGTGTGTGTGTGTCTCCTGGGATTGGTGCCGTCCTGTCCCGTACGTGTGTCTCCTGGGATTGGTGCCGTCCTGTCTGTGCGTGTCTCTCCTGGGATTGGTGCCGTCCTGTCTGTGCGTGTCTCTCCTGGGATTGGTGCCGTTCTGTCCTGTGCCTGTGTCTCCTGGGATTGGTGCCGTCCTGTCCCATGCGTGTGTCTCCTGGGATTGGTGCCGTCCTGTCTGTGCGTGTGTCTCCTGGGATTGGTGCCGTCCTGTCTGTGCGTGTGTCTCCTGGGATTGGTGCCGTCCTGTCCCGTGCGTGTGTCTCCTGGGATTGGTGCCGTCCTGTCCCGTGCGTGTGTCTCCTGGGATTGGTGCCGTCCTGTCCTGTCCTGTGCGTGTGTCTCCTGGGATTGGTGCCGTCCTGTCCCGTGCGTGTGTCTCCTGGGATTGGTGCCGTCCTGTCCCGTGCGTGTGTCTCCTGGGATTGGTGCCGTTCTGTCTGTGCGTGTCTCTCCTGGGATTGGTGCCGTTCTGTCCGTGCCTGTGTCTCCTGGGATTGGTGCCGTCCTGTCCCGTGCGTGTGTCTCCTGGGATTGGTGCCGTCCTGTCCATGCGTATCTCCTGGAATTGGTGCCGTCCTGTCCCGTGCGTGTCTCTCCTGGGATTGGTGCCGTTCTGTCTGTGCGTGTCTCTCCTGGGATTGGTGCCGTTCTGTCCTGTGCCTGTGTCTCCTGGGATTGGTGCCGTCCTGTCCCGTGCGTGTGTCTCCTGGGATTGGTGCCGTCCTGTCTGTGCGTGTGTCTCCTGGGATTGGTGCCGTCCTGTCCTGTGCGTGTGTCTCCTGGGATTGGTGCCGTCCTGTCCCGTGCGTGTGTCTCCTGGGATTGGTGCCGTCCTGTCCCGTGCGTGTGTCTCCTGGGATTGGTGCCGTCCTGTCCCGTGCGTGTGTCTCCTGGGATTGGTGCCGTCCTGTCCCGTGCGTGTGTCTCCTGGGATTGGTGCCATCCTGTCCCGTGCGTGTGTCTCCTGCGATTGGTGCCGTCCTGTCCCGTGCGTGTGTCTCCTGGGATTGGTGCCGTCCTGTCCCGTGCCTGTGTCTCCTGGGATTGGTGCCGTCCTGTCCCGTGCGTGTGTCTCCTGGGATTGGTGCCGTCCTGTCCATGCGTATCTCCTGGAATTGGTGCCGTCCTGTCCCGTGCGTGTGTCTCCTGGGATTGGTGCCGTTCTGTCTGTGCGTGTCTCTCCTGGGATTGGTGCCGTCCTGTCCCGTGCGTGTGTCTCCTGGGATTGGTGCCGTCCTGTCCCGTGCGTGTGTCTCCTGGGATTGGTGCCGTTCTGTCTGTGCGTGTCTCTCCTGGGATTGGTGCCGTTCTGTCCCGTGCCTGTGTCTCCTGGGATTGGTGCCGTCCTGTCCCGTGCGTGTGTCTCCTGGGATTGGTGCCGTCCTGTCCATGCGTATCTCCTGGAATTGGTGCCGTCCTGTCCCGTGCGTGTGTCTCCTGGGATTGGTGCCGTTCTGTCTGTGCGTGTCTCTCCTGGGATTGGTGCCGTCCTGTCCCGTGCGTGTGTCTCCTGGGATTGGTGCCGTCCTGTCCCGTGCGTGTGTCTCCTGGGATTGGTGCCGTTCTGTCTGTGCGTGTCTCTCCTGGGATTGGTGCCGTTCTGTCCTGTGCCTGTGTCTCCTGGGATTGGTGCCGTCCTGTCCCGTGCGTGTGTCTCCTGGGATTGGTGCCGTCCTGTCCCGTGCGTGTGTCTCCTGGGATTGGTGCCGTCCTGTCCCGTGCGTGTGTCTCCTGGGATTGGTGCCGTCCTGTCCCGTGCGTGTGTCTCCTGGGATTGGTGCCGTCCTGTCCGTGCATGTCTCTCCTGAGATTGGTGCCAGCCTGTCTTTATTGTAAAGCGCTGCAGACACTGTTGGTGCTATCCAAATGATGGTGTTAGCTCCGTTTTTCGAGCATACTCTAATGCACCCGTTTCTGCAGCATTTCGCTGTCGGGTTGCACTTTCTCTGACCTTTCTCCTCACGATTTCCTGTCATCTGTCTTGTGTCCCATCAGGATTTCCTCCCCAGCGACATCCAAGTGCAGTTTGTTGCCAGCAGAGAGCTCATCCGCAACATCTTCAACAGCTTTTATAAACTGAGAGATCGCGCCGAAAGGATGGCAGCGCGGGCCATCGACAACGCCACCGACCTACTGGGCTTCGGAAAAGAACTCAGGTAGCGGAGCTTGTGATTTATACAGAGATACACGCAGGGACAGGAGCGTGGGAAGGTCCATGTATGCGATCGCTCGGTCACGGAAACGTTTAAATGTTGTGTCAATGTACCCTAATTCAGTGTTCCCACCCCTGATCCTCAGGTCCCCGGAAATAGGTCAGGTTTGCAGGATATGTGAAGCACAGGTGATGTGATTGCAGGATTCAGTCTGCATTTCCCCAAGGTGATCCTTAAAACCTGTCCTGTTCGGGAACCTGGGGACCAGTGGTGGGAACCAGTTCCCCAAGTCTTGTTTTACAGTGTCACTGGCCTGTGTTACTCCTAAAGGGGGCCCTAAGTGTTTCTCGTGCTGCTCTTAATGGGGGTCCTACGTGTGGCGGCGTAGAGGAGACCGCCAGGATTGATGATACTATACTGGAAATTAATGGAGTTTATTCCTCATGCGATTACTTTCTTACCTATAGATCTATTAGTTTATATTCAGCGTTTAGGTACAGGACAGACATTAACCCCTTAAGAACCAAGGGTCTTTAAAGTCCATGCATTTATGACGGAACAGTTTTGTCATTGGTCCTTAAGGGGTTAAGGTCCGGTTCGAAGTGTTGTCTTGCAGCAATTCAGGGCTTTATCTTCACTTTAACTCTTTCCTGCGCAGTGCCCTGGGCTCAGACACCACTCCGTTGCCGTCGTGGGCAGCTCTTAATCAAAGCACGTGGGGCGCCCTGAAGCAGGCGCTGAAGGGTTTATCTGTAGAGTTTGCTCTTCTGGCCGACAAGGCGGCACAACAGGTAAGAAGGAAATGGTATCCTAAGGCGCTGTGCGGTGTTGAGATTATGGTGTTTTAATGGTGCGGGTGTGCTGCCGATTTAGGGGTGGTTGCAGAGCCTTGTTGCTGCTACAGGTTGATTGGGAGGAAAGTGTGGGGTACCCCTTAGGCTAGGGTCAGACGAACGCAGTGATCACGTCCGTGTTGCCGCACGTTTTAGGCTAGGGTCAGACGAACGCATTTTTCACGTTGTCCGTGAAAAAGTGCGTTCGAACGAATGGACGTATTTTTTCATGGAATACGCGATAGCGGTCATACGATGCGCATTTTCGTCCGTGATTTTGTGCGGATCATCAATAAAACCCTTTTTGCGTCTGGACGTTATGTTGGCCGGACGTGTGCAGCGTGTGACGTCTCCTAATCACACACACACGCCGCTATGCGGCCGCAGCGCACTCTGTACGTCAGTAGTAGCGGTTTGACGTTCTCGAAAAAATGCGTTTGTTTGCCACTTGCGTTGCACGGACGAACATTCGTGCGGCCGTTCGTCGTATGTTCCCCGGCATTGGACGTCATTTGCTGCTAGCACGGCCGTGATTTCGTGCGGCTAAACGCACGTTAAAACTGCTTTCGTCTGACCTTAGCCTTAGTCAGGCGCTACTCGCTAGTCGTGTCTGTTAAAGTAGCGGTGTAATCGCTCTTAAGGAATTTCAACAATATAATGAGGTATAGCAATGCTAATTTAACAGCTTTGTGTACCATAAAAAATTAAAACCGAGTATAGAAAAAAGTGTAAATATTCATATTAAGAACATACGCCCTCTGGCTTCGGGGGTGATGAATCACAGTCTTTAAAAATCACAATAAATCAGTCTTTTATATTGATACAAACATACGCCCCCTGGCTTCGGGGGTGATGAATCACAGTCTCTAAAAAGCACAATAAATCAGTCTCTGTGTTGCATAAAAAGAGAAAAGAAAAATAATTAAAAAATAATAATAATTTTCCTCTTAATGATTGAGTGTGTCCTTTTGGTCTTGACTGCTTCCGCTCCTCTCGTCCCTTCAAAATTCCTCCAAGAAAGAAAGAGGGGATTAAGGATACGTCCGCGTCTCTCAGATAAACCAGAGAGTAAGGATTGGTACACTTACGCTAGTGCGGTGATGGATGTTGCTCTGTCTGTTGCGCTCTGCCCAGAAATCCTCTTTGTATCTGCTCCTTCGTGCCTTGTCTTTTGAATTTCCTCGTCCAGGATACAGCAGAAGGCTTCCCTTTATACCGTGCCTACTGGTTGCTGGCGATGTTAAAAGATGGCAACTGGATGCAGCAGGAGGTTGGCTTGTGCAAAAATTTATTAAGACAGCTCACATCAAATAATAACGCAATCAAAGATAAAAGAAAAATAAAAATATTTTTAAAAAGTTAGAAAGTAAAAAAAACCCGTAAGTCCATAGGAGGTAAAAAAAGTCTTTAAAAGTGGGCATAGGGGTCTCCAAGACGCGTTTCGCCGGCTCCCTGGCCAGCTTCATCAATTGGATGCTTCCTATGCTTCAGTGCAGCGTTTTTAAACTGGTTTTTTTTCGGCGGGAAATGTTTTGCCCGTTCTTTTTGGCGGGAAATGTTTTGTTTTCGGCCGCAGCTGATGATGTCATCCTGATTTTGCTCTATCTCTGGCTGAAAGGGGGCTGGAACCTCTGGATCTATGTTAGCCTGAGGCCTGTTCAATACCTCAGCCGCTGCAAGTGCTAAGTTAGCAACTTGCCATTGAACGCCGTTCAACCGCTCAGCGCTCAGCAGTGCTAACCTAGCACTTGCAGCGACCCGAGGAGATGCTGAGTGTGACGTTTTAAAGATGGCCGCCGCCATGAAGCAAGTAACAATGCCATACAGCAAGATGGCCGCCGCCTCGAAGCAAGTAATAATTCCGTACAGCAATGTTAATTTTGAGGTTTTTGTTCACCAAAGCACAAAATATTTATTTATTATTTCCCCCTGCACATAATATATAAATTGAACTGTAATATATGTCTGTTTCAGAAGTAAACATAACGTTTATTCATTAAAAACTATCATTTTGTGGTGTGTGCATACAAAACAGAATTGTGCTGACTGCTTCTCTTTATTATATTTTGTCCGAGTGATCCGAAAAACAATCTGAATTTTTCATTAAGAAATCGTCGGCCATTTTGGATTCATTATTCACATTCAAAGCTTTCAACGACACTGCTGCAGCAAACTGAATTGCTGCGCTGCAGCAATTCAGCAGCTACTGAGGTATTGAACAGGCCTCAGGTGCTTCAATATTGTGAAATCTTGCAGCAGGGGATAAGTCAGGGATGCTTTATGTACTCAGTAGTATATACACAGTCTTTCATAAAACATCACGGTTAATATATACATATAGATTGCAGAAACAGGTTTCATTAATACAGGGAAGAAAATAATAAAAACTTGGTGGTTTGGGTACAAATGTGAGGAGTCATGTTATTATATATATTACTGAATATACCCGTGTTGCTCAAACGGGATAGTGGTCTCAAATTTAATACTATTATTTTTGTTGGCCTGGTGTTTCATTTTGGTGAAGTCTTGTAGCGGAGGATAAGCCCAGGAATACCTCATGCGTTTAGAGGTGTGTATATACAGTCTATTATAGTCCAGTATCTATTTATATACATATAACAGGATTTCATTTATACAAGGAGGGAATAGTAAAGACTTGGTGTTTGAGATATAGATGTGTGTAGCAATATTAATATACATATATTGCTACGTATGCCCATATTGCTCAAATGGGATGGTGGTCTCAGGTTTGATACCAAAAATAGGGGCGTACATAGCTGAGTGCTCATACATGGACGATTCGCAGGTGAACATAATTCTATATGGAAGGAGTTGAAACATATTGGTCGTTACTATATATTTTAAATCCTGTTGATATAGATTGCTGGACATCCCCACATTTAAGGTAGTACAGTCTAGGGTATAGTGTTATGCGAGTTGTTCCTTATGTATAGTGTGTATAGGGCATCTTGGTGATTAATCTATCGTACTGGGATTAAAAGCCTAGGGGGGTTTGTGGTTATACCCCTAGTACAGAGGTGTGTCGTTCTATAGACTAAAAAGAGGGGGGGCCTTATGTATATACATAGAGGTAGTCAAGAAATGGGTGGATTTATTTGATAAGTGGGCTGGTTTCAAAATACCTTTCTTAAGGAAGGGGGTATGCACTTAAAAAGGCCCAGTATTTGGAGGTGACTGGGGTAAATTTGAGTTGGTGTATAGTAGGCGGAGGAAGTTGAAGTGAGGATTCTTCTTTTAAATACAGCTGTTGTGACAGATTTTGGGAGGGAGGGGAGTCTTGTGGTAAAACTGCTAATTACGGTGTTCTTCATAAGGCACGGTACTATTTAGATCTTTGGGTCATAGGAAGTGGCAGATTTCGAAATCTGCATTCAGACCGGCAGGGGCCAGGGTGTTGAATTCATAGATCAGACGCATCTCTTCTCGTCCTAGAATTTTGGCCATATCTCCTCCTCTTCTTGGGCGATGGATCTTCTTGATGGCCAGGAACTGGAGGTTGTTGGGGTCACAGTGGTGTATTTTTTTGAAATGGAGGGGGACACTGTGGGTCTCCACACCTTTGGTTATATTCCGGATATGCTCTCTAGGCCCTGGTGGTCCGGCCTATATATTTCAGGCCACAAGGGCAGATGAGGAGGTAAATAACGTGGTTGGAAAAACATGTCAAAACGTCACGAATCTTCCAGATGCCGCCATTATTGGTGACATCCGGTATGTGACGTTTTTTGTTGCCGGTGCTCCTACAGCTTAAACAGTTTCCGCAGCCATAGAAGCCTTTCTCCATCTGATAGTAGTTCTTTTCTAGTTTTATTCCTGGATGTTCGCTTTCGGTGACTATTCTTTTAATGTTTTTCGTACCGCAACAGATAATAGACTGTATATACACGCCTCTAAAACGCATGAGGTATTCCTGGGCTTATCCTCCGCTACAAGACTTCACCAAAATGAAACACCAGGCCAACAAAAATTAATAGTATTAAATTTGAGACCACTATCCCGTTTGAGCAACACGGGTATATTCAGTAATATATATAATAACATGACTCCTCACATTTGTACCCAAACCACCAAGTTTTTATTATTTTCTTCCCTGTATTAATGAAACCTGTTTCTGCAATCTATATGTATATATTAACCGTGATGGTTTATGAAAGACTGTGTATATACTACTGAGTACATAAAGCATCCCTGACTTATCCCCTGCTGCAAGATTTCACAATATTGAAGCACCAGGCTAACATAGATCCAGAGGTTCCAGCCCCCTTTCAGCCAGAGATAGAGCAAAATCAGGATGACATCATCAGCTGCGGCCGAAAACGAAACATTTCCCGCCAAAAAGAACGGGCAAAACATTTCCCGCCGAAAAAACCCAGTTTAAAAACGCTGCACTGAAGCATAGGAAGCATCCAATTGATGAAGCTGGCCAGGGAGCCGGCGAAACGCGTCTTGGAGACCCCTATGCCCACTTTTAAAGACTTTTTTTTACCTCCTATGGACTTATGTTTTTTTTTTTACTTTCTAACTTTTTAAAAATATTTTTCTTTTATCTTTGATTGCGTTATTATTTGATGTGAGCTGTCTTTAATAAATTTTTGCACAAGCCAACCTCCTGCTGCATCCAGTTGCCATCTTTTAACATCGCCAGCAACCAGTAGGCAGCGTATAAAGGGAAGCCTTCTGCTGTATCCTGGACGAGGAAATTCAAAAGACAAGGCACGAAGGAGCAGATACAAAGAGGATTTCTGGGCAGAGCGCAACAGACAGAGCAGCATCCATCACCGCACTAGCGTAAGTGTACCAATCCTTACTCTCTGGTTTATCTGAGAGACGCGGACGTATCCTTAATCCCCTCTTTCTTTCTTGGAGGAATTTTGAAGGGACGAGAGGAGCGGAAGCAGTCAAGACCAAAAGGACACACTCAATCATTAAGAGGAAAATTATTATTATTTTTTAATTATTTTTCTTTTCTCTTTTTATGCAACACAGAGACGGATTTATTGTGCTTTTTAGAGACTGAGATTCATCACCCCCGAAGCCAGGGGGCATATGTTTGTATCAATATAAAAGACTGATTTATTGTGATTTGTAAAGACTGAGATTCATCACCCCCGAAGCCAGAGGGCGTATGTTCTTAATATGAATATTTACACTTTTTTCTATACTCGGTTTTAATTTTTTATGGTACACAAAGCTGTTAAATTAGCATTGCTATACCTCATTATATTGTTGAAATTCCTTAAGAGCGATTACACCGCTACTTTAACAGACACGACTAGCGAGTAGCGCCTGACTAAGGGGTACCCGGCACAACGGGTAAGCTCGCTTTTTAAATCAGTTTTTTTTTTGTCAGACTTAACCCTTTCACTAACAAAAACCCGTGAATACACACTTTACCATCGGGGTCTGTCAGGTGTCACATAAGCAGCGGGAGGACAGACCCTGTGCAGCAATGTTCTAGAGAGAGTGTGTGTGATGAATGCAGCCTGCAATTGGGGTCCCATTATGCTTATCACTGCGATCTGAACACCTGCCAAAATTGGTAGAGGTGCCCACCCCCTGAAACATGTTTCTGGATCCACCCCTGGTGCATAGACTGCTGACGTGTCGCTCTATTTACATATTTTCAGGGCAAACTAGAGGAAATCGATGTGGTTGAGAAGCTTAATCTCTTCCTGGACCTTCTCCAGTCATACAAAGTAAGTGTGTGACATCCTGAGATGATAAACACTGTTTAATCTAAAAAGCACAGTGTGCTACTTTGTAGTTGTCAATGCTGGTCATGTAATGAGGTGCCTCGCTTCATATGAATAAGGTGATGGGAATGAAAGAGGACATCCTGTCCCATGTTTACCTGCCATGTGGGTAGGTTTCGTCACCTGTGAGGAGCCGCAAGGTATTTTTTGGGGGCAGCATGGTTTCCTGTGACAGACATTGGTTCATCGAGGCCGCCCGTTTGCTACCCTCTTGGGAGACGTCTCCGACGGGCATCATCTACTTGAGTGTTCACATGGTATTTGTATAAACCAGATGCTCCTTTACAAGTCCAGCAGAAACACGTTTCATCAGATACATGTTAAAGGGAAATTCTTGGGTTAAAACGGGAGGGGTATGATCTAGACCAGGGCTCAAACTTTCAAGTCCCAAGCTACTAACCAGGCCACAAGAGTTACTCGCCACCAATTACTCCACCTAATCCCTACCCAGCCTTTAACTCTGCCCCTAAACACAACCCCTTAAAGTATCTTCTGAAATTACACTGTTAAAGGTTTTATTTAGAATAAAATTACAAAAATAACATTAATACCCAGATATCAGACCCCAGATACATGAATACCCAGGCATCAGACCCCAGATACATGTATACCCAGACATCAGACCCCAGATACATGTATACCCAGACATCAGACCCCAGATACATGTATACCCAGACTCCAGATACATGTATACCCAGACATCAGACCCCAGATACATGTATACCCAGACATCAGACCCCAGGTACATGTATACCCAGACATCAGACCCCAGGTACATGTATACCCAGACATCAGACCCCAGGTACATGTATACCCAGACATCAGACCCCAGGTACATGTAAACCCAGACATCATACCCCCAGATACATGTATACCCAGACATCAGACCCCCAGATACATGTATACCCAGACATCAGAGCCCAGAGCGAGGAGGCAGGGAAGCTCCTCTCCAGCCCCCTGCCAGTGACAGAGACGCGCTGGGTCAGGTTAGGAAGCTGATCCCTGCCACCGTGCAGCCTGGGGAAGGGGGGGGCTGCACGTTGGCACTGCCAGAATACGCACCAAAAAATAATTTATTGTGCTGCCTGCGTGTGCATTTCCACTCGCCCTTACTTCATTTACACTTGCCAAATGCAAGTAGGCGAGTCGAAATTTTGAGCCCTGATCTAGACCTCTCCTGACCTTATTCGCACCCCTACTAGAGTGAGCTGAGGATAATATATTGAATCCAGCGCCAAGCTGCCTGTGTGCTGGACCAGAATGGACGCACTGTGGCTTCCATTGAATCCGCAGCCGTCACGTGATCGTGGGGAGGCTGGACGCTTCAGAAATTCAATAGCTCGTAATGTGAGTGTACTGAGAGCTAGTGGCAGGGATGAACTAGTGTTCATTGCTGTTCATTTTTCAGGAAGTCATATCCGTTCTTGTTGACCTAAGCTGGTTGGGTGGGACCTTGGCGTACATAAGGAGGACACACACGCCAGTCTGACCATTCAATTTGCAGTTCTTGGAGCATTGATGGTGAACCTTCGCACCCCTGATGTTTTGGAACCAGCTGTTAGGTGATGCCTTGGCCTGCGTAAGGCTGGCTAAGCATCGTGGGACATGTAGTTCAGAAACATCTGGGGTGCCAAAGATGGCCATCGCTGGCCTAGAGTGTCTCTTTAACACGAATGCAAGAATAGCAGATATGGTATCAATCTCGCTCTTTTGTAAAACGTGAAGGATGGTTGGAAATGATGGCAGGCTAGCTTGGAAACCAATGGGGAAACTCGGAGACTAAAATGCCCATTACAGCAAGGCTTAGTGGCCGTTACAGCACCTCTTGTCGCCTGGTAACCGGGCCCTGTGCTTCTTTGCAACCGATCGTACACCTAAAGTACACACGCAGGTTTCTTCCAACGTGGGCTGCTCGCTATACGTCGTACCCACAGGGCTCTGGTGATTTCCCCTCAGTAACACTTTCTCCATTGCCTTTAAACCCAAGGACCTCTGTGAAAGGCACGAGAAAGGTGTATTGCACAAGCACCAGAAGGCCTTACACAAGTACAGCCTGATGAAGAAGCAGATGATCAGCGCCTCCGTGCAGAATAAGGAAGGGGAGTCGGTGGAGCAGCTGGAATCCCGCATTGCTGAGGTTTTTATTTCTCAACCCCGAGTCTTTAAGTGTTATTTTTCTCCCTTTTAATGTCATAACCACTTTCAGTAATGTTTATTTCACCTTTACAGTTTTACGGGCACCTCTTCCTGGCTCTGTTGTTGCCTTGATTGGCTGTTTTTGTGGGTTAAAGTGCACCTGTCATCCCCACCGGACGTTGGGCTCATTCGATAGGAGGATCACACTCTTTATATATGTTTTGCTACACATATACAGGGTTATTCAAAGAGATCCGAATGGCTGCCGAAAGGGAACCGAATGCTGAAAATCAGCGTTTGGTTACCTTTCTTGGCCATTTGGCTATTCAGAAAGCAGGCAATTCGCCAAATCCTGGCGAATTGCCTGCACATACGGTGCCTGTTCGGTGCCTGTTCGAGGGCAGTGAAATCCCCATAAAAAAGCACTGCTTCGTCTATTCAGATAGCACAAACCAGCAGTGAAAGGTTCCCGAAATGCCCTGCCATTCTGTGGTTTAATTCGGCAGGTTTATTCAGGCGAATCCCATAGGCTTCAATGTTTAAAAATATTCACATTTTAATTCAGTATCTAATAAACCGTACATTATTATCATTCATTGGATCTCCTATGTAAATTTCAGAAATTTTCGCTCAGTAGTTTCTTTGCAAACAGCGTGTTTCACTTTTCAAACATTCAAGCGAACTGTTTTTTTAATTTATTCACTATATTCGTCTGCAGTGTCGGCTTTTTCCGGCCACTGCGTGTGATCGGCTCCTGCTTGGGTTTTTCCGGTGTTTTCAGCGGGTTAATCCAGATGTTTTTGCTGGTTTCGGTGTGCGTTCGTCCTCGCTTTGCGGCGGGTTTTCAGCGACTTTTCCCTGCATTTCGGCGGCCCTGTGGTGCTTGCTGAATACACTGCAGGGTTGCCGAAATGGGATTGCCGAATCGAACCGTATTGAAGAGAATGAAAAGTCACCGAACGTGCGGTGGATTTTCGATTCTCTTTGAATAACCCTGATAATGAGAAACTTTTAAGGAATTCCCTGTCAAAGTTCAGCTGCCACTCACGTACACTGGCATGCCGCCGCTGTGAGGGATAGACGTGAGTGGAAGAGCTGTCCCACCGTACAACCCTACACTCACTTGATTGCCGGGCAACGTGCCAACTTAACAAAAACAACTATAGGAAGGCGCTCTCCTAATAGAAGAATCTCCACACCAGGTGCCACATGGGCAGGTGTAGTTAAATCCCCACAAAAATCCTACAAAAGAACGACGTGAGGATTGGGCACTCTGTGTCCTGCTGGATGTCACATGAGAATCTGGTCCTCTTGTTCATTCTTTGACACTGGCGCCATAGACCAATCACGCAGGGTTGTACGTCTGACGTCTCTGCCCATGAAAGGTGAAAAATGGCAGAACCAGAGAAGAACAGGCAACGATATTCCCTTAAGGGCTGAGATAGTGCATCGATCTTCGGACATTTGCAACATCCACCCCAGGTCACGTCGGTCGTTCATCACTCTGGCATACTTGTTACCAATATAAAACAGTTTTTCTTTTTAATGTTCGTTTTCCGTGTGTAAATTTTCACAGAGCACTTTATTATAAGTTACCTTATATATTTTTTCTTAACCTTCTAGCAAGAAAATGCCATAATGGTCATGGAGCTCCGGAATTTCTTCTCGTTGTACTGTTTGCACCAAGAAACCCAACTGATCCATATCTACCTGCCCCTGACCTCGCACATACTCGGGGCGTTTGTGAATTCGCAGATCCAAGGCCACAAAGAGGTGACTTACTTAAAAACCTGATATTCGTGTTTTCTCATTACTTTTACTTGCAGTAGGTGACGAGACTGCATATGGAGTAGATTCCGTGTCTTGTGTTGCCGCCAGGTTGACAGGCAGCATGTCCCCTGTATGACGCAGCGTAGAGACTCGGCACGCTTTTAAGATTTCCATTTTACCTAATCAGAAAGTTTGGTTTACTACAGTATTGTTGCTGCACTTAGGCCGCGGCCACGAGCGCACGGAGTGAGTCTGTAGTGACCCCTCCTCCCAGCGTCCGTCGTAGCGTTATGACTGCTCGACTGGGAGGGCCACACGGTGTGACGTGTTTATAGTATCGCACTGTACACAGGACCTGCTGAGATCCTCCCCGTCGAAACGCTACGACGGACAATGGACAGGTCTACAAAGCACGATCCTACATAGGAGTCTCGCGCTTTGCAGGGCTGAGCGCACTCAGCGAGCTGGCCACACGGACGTTCTCTCCACGCTCGTGTGAATGCGGCCTAAAGAGGATGCTGGAAACTTTCCAGTAGATTTTGTGGAAATTTGCCTTCCTGGGCAAACGACTGCTCTATGATGTCACTTCCTGCCGTATAAGCACTTGCATTCTGCGGACGTCACCGCTTGGTGTCTCAAGAACCATAAAATGTTACCCTTTTGTGGTGGCCACGAACATGGCACGGGATGTCTAGGCAAGTCATTGTCGTGTGTGTGTGAAAAATGCCACTTATTACAGCAGGGACCTCAAACTCTGCCCCCCATGTGTTTCTGACCTACAACTCCCATGATTCCATGGCCACCTACTGCGTTCAAAGAGTTCTGGAAATTGTAGGCCATCAACACCTGAGGAGCTGGAGTTGGTGATCCCTGCGTTACAGAAACAATCTAAAAAACAGACCTGCCATCGAGTGACACTGTTTTCTCTCATCCCTCCCTATTACCTGGCAGCCCTAACCTTTAACCTGGTTTTTGGGAGGCCTGAGGGTGGGGGATGCACCGGCAGCACCTGTTTAGTGCCCTCACAGTGGTCAGTGGATAAAATTAGGGCCTTTGAAGCCTGTTCAAGCGCTCTGCATACAGCGCAAGTGTATGAGCGGCCCTGATTAGCTGCTCGGCCAGGCAACTGGTCAACTGCTGCCGGTGCGTCACCGTTAGGCGATCTTGGTGCTCAGACCCCCCTCTCACCCGAGTTGGCAGATGTCACAAAATATTTGGGTAATTACTGCCCTTTTTCTTTTTTTTTCTCCGGCTTTTGTCATTGATGGTAAATTCTGTCACCGTCAGCACAATGTCTAAATGTGATGAAGGTAAGATGGCCTTGTCTTCATTGGTGACACGTGACGCTGCATCCAGCTTGAGGAAAATCCTTCTGGATTTATCAGTAGTGGTAAACCACCACCAATTCCCAATTGCTCATTAAAAACGGCTGATTAGTTCCTGTTTCTTTTCCTCAGATGACCAATGTTTGGAATGAACTGAAGCCAAAGTTGAACTGCCTCTACGTAGGAACGCACAACCTACCCAGTCCTCCCCTGTCCCCAGACGAAAGTCATTTCTTCACCCCATAGATGCTGCTGGATGAAGGAACCCGGGAGGCCAACACATGGATAGGTCCTCCACGGGCCGATCTTTCTGTTACAAGAGAATTAATCAGACTGTGGTCCCTTTATGAGCCACATTGGGGGAAATACTGGTATTTTGCACTCTTTCCATTCCATAGTAAAGCTGCCTTCTGTACGATGTATTGATTCATTGGGTAAGTACACTAAACCAGCAGCATCGTGCTTCTTCAACTGGGTCAGTTTGTGCTTTTCACACCCTAACCACTGATGGTGACCTTTGGCATCCCAGATGTTTCTTAACTACATGTCCCACGAGGCCCTGCCAGCTTTAGGTGTGAATAAGCATTATGGGACGTGCCAAGCTTCTCCATCACTGGCCTAACGCTTTACATGGCCAGGAATATCGGTGCCATATAGACATTCCATGGTTTTTAGTCCGTACTGGTTCCTATGGAGCAGACCGTTGCCTCTGTGGAGATTTGGGCTAAAATCGCTATTATAGGTTGTCAGATCATTACTCGGGCCCAAATTTTGGGCCCATCTCTCATCCCTGCAACCCACCTGTACATCCCTTACCTGTCACATTCCAAGAAGTAAAATATCCAAGCTGGAAAACCAATCAGCTGTCCTTTAAGCCCTTAAAATTCTCCTTTAAAATCCTTCCACTGTAAGAGTCGGCCTGTCGTGTTGTTAAGCAGGAAGCCATCCAGTAAGGGAATGTTAACAAGCTGTGCCACTCCACAATCAAACTGGGACATTACCCCATCTGCTACTGGGCACATCAAGAAGTCCAAAGCTTTATTTGTTCATGTTTTGAAGGGACGCACTAGCCAGCACGACCACTTCATTTTCAACGGTCAATGTATGGCCCCTCTTTGGCTGCACTGACAAATTGTACCAGCCTTTTGGGGGTCCGATCAGCACAGCCAATGCCTCTCAGGCCCTTTGAATTGAGAGGCATCAGGTTTTGGCGCTCATCACAGCAACCACTTGTGCATCAGGAAGAAGCAGGTGCCTTTCCGCAGTGGTGCAGAGGGGAGACCACATGCTGGAATAAGATGGACATGTCTGAAAGCAACCAGGAGATGTAAATCTTTACCCTCGTATCCTCCCCCTACCTTCATCTCAGATTATAAAGTTAAAGTTCTATATGCTGAATGGAGTGACGCAAAATAGTCTGCGTGACAAACACATGCTGCGTTTTGCACAGGGGCGGGGTCAGACGAGCGTTTTTAAGAGCGGAAGGAACGTCCATGAGAGTGGACGTTCCTTCCACTCTGACGCCCATCTGGGCACATCACTGAGCGGAGTTGGTGCGCTCAGTGCTGCAAGGCTTGATCCTCCTATCGCGCTTTGCAGCCCCGAACGCATGTCGTATCACTTCGACAGGGAGGCTTTCAGCACGGCTGCAGCACGTTCGCTGTAGAACACGCAACTACAGCGTGTGGCTGGCCCGTCGAAGCGTTACAACGGACGCCGGGAGGCACGGGTGCATGTAGTGCGCTCATCTGACCCCAGCCTTACTGCACATGGCAAGTTAACACGTCATGTTCACAGAGTACTCTACGCAAATTGCGTATCTCATGGAACATTTGTACACAATTTGCCCAGTGCCTCTGCAGAATGATGGATTGGCGTGCAACACCAGTCCTCAGCTGCTGTCTACCAGCAGCACTCGTTGCAGGGTTGCCAGATCGGCCATGTTTTCCTGGACACATAATTTATCCATGTTGATGGACAGTGCATGAAGATTGCAACTTTTAACCCCTTAAGTACTGTGATTCAGAATTATCTCTGACTTCAAAAGGCACCATCCGGTCTCCCGAGATATCTCGCTCTGCTGATCTGCAGCCCAGAAGCAAATTAAATTAGTTTGCAGCAAACAAATTTTGTTTGCTTTTGGCCTGCAGAAAATGCCCCCAAAGTTTTGGCCAAGTGGGCATAATGCTGAAAGAGCCAAGACCGTGTAAACTCGGCTACAGAATGTCCTGACTTTGGACATTCAGCAGCCGATGCAGGGAACATGAGCTGCAGTTTTACCTCAATTTGGCAGTACATGGTGCCATCTATGCAGAAAATGCCCCCAAAGTTTTGGCCAAGTGGGCATAATGCTGAAAGAGCCAAGACCGTGTAAACTCGGCTACAGAATGTCCTGACTTTGGACATTCAGCAGCCGATGCAGGGAACATGAGCTGCAGTTTTACCTCAATTTGGCAGTACATGGTGCCATCTACTGGCCAAAATAGGTTATTTACAGTAAGTAATACAATGGGTATAAGCTCAAATATTTCTTACTGTATAATGAATTAAAAATGATTTAAAAAAAAAAAAAAAAAAACACTGGTTTCTGACTGGATTTTTGGAAAATCGCTTTGTAGTGAAGGAGTTAAGAAATCCAAAAAGAATGCCAAGTGGCCTGCCTTAATTAGGGAATTTATTTTTTTCCCATATGAGCTATACAGGTTACAGGGCTAATTCTTTACGGTGCTCTCCCCGCTTCATGATTTAGTAATATATGTATCCAGGAAAACATGGCTGACCTGGCAACCCTAGCTCGGAGACGGGAGTGTGACGGCACGTAAACCATGCTGTCCTCATCGGTCCCGAGTTTGTACTCTGCAGGCAGGATATTCAAATCTTGTCGGAGTGTATGGTGTAGGCCGAGGAATCTCTTCCACTTCACACAGCGATATCGGGCAAACATGCACTGCAGGGATGGAGACAACTAACTATACACTGTCTCTTTTCCGGCAGATCTCCGTCCCCTCATTGAACCAGCAGGAAAATTGTCAGTGCTGGAGGTTTCTGCACCTTCAAGGTGCTCAGTCTGCCGTAGCCTAAGGCCGGGGTCAGACGAGTGTACTACATGCACCCGTACTGACGTCCGTCGCAGCGTTGTGACGCTTCAAAGGGGCCGGCCACACACTGTGGCGCGTGCAACAATTGCACGCACTACAGCGGCCGTGCTGAAAGCCTCCCTGTCGAAGCGCTACAAGGCGCGTTCGACGGGGCTGCAGAGCGCGATCCTCCATAGGAGGATCGAGCCTTACAGCGCTGAGCGCACTAACTGCGCTCAGCGAGGTGGCCAGACGGGTGTCAGAGTGGAAGGAACGTCCACCCTCACAGACCTTCCTTCCGCTCGACTGACCCAACTATTGCCTAGTAATACCGATGGTTTAATAAACCGAAGAGCCGGGATGACATTTTGAAAAACCAGGAATAGTGCAATCAAATCTAATCTCACCTGGCGATTGTATTAAAGTGACGCATATGTGACATTTTGTGTAAATATATAGTATCAGAAGAACCTATATTTGTAATATTTACCCGTTTGTAATAATTGTTACAGAAGAACGTCTATAAAGCTGTAACTATGCAATCATCATGAAGAACCTTTTCTATTGTAAACCGTATTTTTCTTACTGAAGGAGATTTAAGACTTTTTACTGACTTTTCTAACATGTTTCACATTAACTTGAACTGGAAATTGTCCTGGACCTTCTGTTGTATCATTTCATGGACAAACTGCTTATAAAAAGAGAGTATATTCCAAAGAGGAGACGCTGCCAAGATGATTATCAACATAGTATTGTGTGTGTGTGTATATAAATATATTTCTAATAAAAACAAAGTATTTAATAAAATATGAAGTTGTAAGCCATATGTGCTCGAGTCTTTACTGATCCATTCTGCCTTTTTGGGTGGAGAAATGTAGGCGCTAAAGGCCTACAAGTTGACCCTACTGCGTATCTGTCCTACTTGCCTACGGAGCTCCACCATCTTGGTAATAGCACTGGTATGGCAATCTGATGTCCAATGTCTCATGTAGCCATGAATGAACCAGTTTATGAAGGTCCCAATCTGTGTGATTGTTTAGTTGAGGTATTGCACCTGTACTTGGCTTCAATATTGAGGAGCCTCCAGGTCTCTATATTCTTGAACACCCACCCCTTCCATTTTGACTGGTTCCAACTTGGAACAAAAGGAGGAAAATAGCACTCACATATTGGGGCGGACTAATTAAACTGTGCGCTAGTATCACAGACAAGTCTTGGGGCTGAAGTATATCCGGTTAGCGTTTTTCTTAAGTAAAAAAAGAAACAATTGGACCTCAATCTCTCCATGGTTCTCCCTTAGAAACCTATTCCCAAGTAGGGCAAAAGCGGACGTGCCGCCATCATTTTACATCTGTATGCCGATTGGCCAGTTGGATGTGCTGGCAATATTGTACATCTGTATGCCAATTGGATGTGCTGGCAATATTGTACATCTGTATGCCGATTGGCCATTAGGAAGGTGTAGTATTCAGCAGCTCTCTCCTGACCTGTGTTGAATCGATTGACTGCTGGGACCTTTTATTTGTAGACCAGTTTACTTTGCTCTCTACGTGCATTTCATTAGACATTTGTAAATAGAGATTAAAGCTTTATAGTAATGCTCAAAGTAACCAGGAGACGTGATGTAACCAGGTCTTCTGATGTACCTAGGATGTTCCGTTAAAGCCATTCGGACAGATGAATTTGGCCACCCTTTTAGATGATAAATATTTAATATGAGACATCAGTCATTGAATCCACTGTATGACCTTGAGGTTTTCAACTTACCAAGGACAAAATGTGAAATATTTGAAACTAAGCTCTTGTAGCGCTGGTTTAAATCCTGCCGCTGTAGTTACTTGTTTCTGGCCACTAGGAGACGAATGCAATGTAAACTGATACTGGACACTTTCGGTCTACGTTTTCCAGCATGCTTTGGGGCAGGAACAGGAAGTGGGTGGGGAGAACCGAGAGACATCCGCAACCTCGTGCAGAGGAGAGCCAGTGCGCGCCAAGGGGTGATTAGAGCAAGACGCACGTGAGACAAGGAGCGATCGTAACCAGGCCGGAGCGCAGGTGCTGCTTTGCGGAGCTGGAGATCGGCTCAAATCACTTGCCAGACGACATATTAACCTATTGGTGAGACGTTTAACAGATACAGAGCTGCAGAAGGACCCCGAGTGAGGAGACCGCGATGATCTAACGGGAGTGCAGGCGGTGAGCTGAGCATCTTGTGGCAGAAATGGACAAGCAAGACAAGCGGATCCGGTTGCACAGAGTCAAGTCGAGCGGAAAGACGTCCTGGGTCGAGCAGAGCGCAGAGTATCTGGCGGATGGGTGAGAGGCCTTCCCGGCCACAGTGAAAATAATAAAGCACGCTGCAGTTTGTCTAAACCTACAGGGCCCCAACGTGACTAGTCGAAGACACTTTGAAATCATTCACTGGCCAGTTGAATCTAGTACCCGGGTACCAACATACACGTACACCTTCTTGGGACACAACCTGTACGGGACTCACATTTCAGCAACGAAGGGGATAAAATTCCTTTTTCTTTTCCGCTGCGCGTTTCTCGCATTACGAACTTCTGTAAATATATATGTATACCATGCTGCTCTATATATGCCAGTTTGAGATCAGTAAACTATATAACTTATACACCAGCACTGTTGTGGATTTTATATTTATTCCCTAGTGCGGGGAGACTGACCCGAGGTTTAAATTCAGCGGCTCCTCTGGGAGTGAGCGCTACACTCTATATTCCTAATTATACTGGACAAGAAAGAAATATGGCCGTAAAGAGGCGATATTGCATTTAATACTCACAAATGGAGGTTTGGTATCAGACGTTGTTGTAGGTGAAAATTTGGGATCTAGTGATCACCAGTCAGTGTGGTTTAATATAAGAACAGGGATGGAGCCGCACCACACAAAAACAAAAGTTTTAGACTTTAAAAAAGCAGATTTTTTCTAAAATGAGATTGGAGGAGTTTAAAGGGAGTCCAGGAGAAATGGGATTATTTAAAGGAGGCATTATTGAAGGCCACAGGCAATTGTATTCGGCTTGTTAGCAAAAACAAAAAAGGGAAGAAACCACTGTGGTACTCTGCAGAAGTGGCCAAAATAGTGAAGAACAAAAAGATAGCATTCAATAATTATAAAAAAAACTCAGGCAAACCTATAAGATTAAGCAGAAAGAGGCAAAGCAATTTATAAGAGCTTCCAAAGCACACGCAGAAGAGAAAATGGCTCAGTCACTAAGGCTAGGGTCAAACGAAAGCATTCTTACACGCGAACGTAAAAAAGTGCGTCCGAACGAATTGACGTATTTTTTCACGGAGTGCGCGAAAACGGTCATACGATGCGCATTTTTCGTGCGTGATTTTTTCGGATCGTCAATACTCTTTTTGCGTCTGGACGTTATGTAGGCTGGACATTAGCAGTGTCTGACATCTCCTAATCACGCAAACACGCCGCTATGCCGCAGCTGCGCACTCTGTACGTCTGTACTAGCGGTTCGGCGTTCTCGAAAAAATGCGTTCGTTTTCCACTTGCGTTGCGCGGCCGGACTTTCGTGCGACCGTACTTCGTATATTGGCCGTCATTGCCCGTCATTTGCTGCTAGTGCGGCCGTAATTATGTGCGCCAGAACGCACGTTAAAAGTGCGCTGGTCTGACCCCAGCCTAAAAGGGGGACAAAACATTTTTTAGATACATAAACAAGAAAAGTAAAACAAGGATTAGTTAGATTAAAAACAAAGGAAGGTATGTAGAAGAGGATAAAAGTCTCGCTGACTGCCTCAATGAATATTTTTGTTCAGTCTTTGCAGAAGGAAAGGGACCTCAGTTAGGAGGAAACAATAACCAGACATTTACATATGAGTTTACAGAGGAGGAGGTTCTACAGCAGCTGTCTAAAGTAAAGACAAGTCAATGGGGCCTGATGGGATCCACCTTAAATTATTAAAAGAGCTCGGTGTAATAGCAAAACCGTTGACGGGAGTCATCCCAGAAGACTGGAAATTAGCAAATGTTGTGCCCATTTACAAGAAGGGTAGTAGGGAGGAATCGGGGAACTATAGGCCAGTTAGTCTTACGTCAGTAGTGGGGACATTAATGGAAACCATGTTAAAGGAAAGGATTGAACATCTAAAAACACAGATTACAGGATCAGAAACAACATGGGTTTACCCCAGGGAGATCATGCCAAACTAATCTTATTGATTTTTTTGATTGGGTAACAAAAATAATAGACACAGGTGGTGCAGTAGACATTGCTTATTTAGATTTCAGTAAGGCTTTTGATACGGTTCCGCATAGAAGGCTTATCAATAAATTGCAATCTTTGAGCTTGGATTCCAATATTGTTGAATGGATTAGGCAGTGGCTGAGTGACAGGCAACAGAGGGTTGTGGTAAATGGAGTTTATTCGGCGCAAGGTCTTGTTACCAGTGGGGTACCTCAGGGGTCAGTACTTGGACCCATTCTCTTTAATATTTTTATTAGTGATATTGCAGAAGGTATTAATGGAAAAGTATGTCTTTTTGCTGATGACAAAGATTTGCAACAGGGTTGATATTCCTGGAGGGATCAGCCAAATGATTTAGGTAAACTAAAAAAATGGTGGGAGCTGTGGCAATTGAGTTTTAATGTGGATAAGTGCAAGATAATGCACCTGGGGCGTAAAAACCCAAGGGCTGAATATAGAATATTTGATACAGTCCTAACCTCAACATCTGAGGGTTGGGATTTAGGGGTTATTATTGCAGAGGATTAGGGATGCACCGATACCACTTTTTTAAGACCGAGTACAGATACTTTTGTTCAAGTACTCACCGATACCAATTACCGATACTTTTATTTTATGTCATGTGACGCTTTCCAATAAGAACAGACCTTCTATAAAGCCCCCAGGTCTCATGGATATTGCCCCAGCTCATGGATATTGCCCCAGCTCATGGATATCCTGACCCCAGCTCATGGATAATTGCCCCCCAGCTCATGGATATGCCCCCCCCTTGCTCATGGATATGCCCCCCCTTGCTCATGGATATGGCCCCCCCTTGCTCATGGATAATTGCCCCCCAGCTCATGGATATGCCCCCCCCTTGCTCATGGATATGCCCCCCCTTGCTCATGGATATGCCCCCCCTTGCTCATGGATATGCCCCCCCTGCTCATGGATATGCCCCCCAGGCTCATGGATATGCCCCCCCTGCTCATGATGTGCCCCCCCTGCTCATGGATGTGCCCCCCACTCTCCGCTCATACTTACCTTCCTTCAGCGCCGCCGGTAAAGTCTTCGCGCGGCGCTCGCTCGCTCCTTGGAAGGACCCCAGCCGCGACCACGTGGGACCATGTGATCGCGGCTGGGGTCCTTCCAACGAGCGCGCGCGTGGGAACTTTCCCGGCGTCGCTGAAGGAAGGTAAGTATGAGCGGAGACCAGCTGCAGGGCCTGTCGAATGCTCTATCTGCATTCAGACAGGCCCTGCAGCTGCTCACTTTGTTTATACTTACCTTCCTTCAGCGACGCCGGGAAAGTTTCCGCGCCGCGCGCGCGTTGGAAGGACCCCAGCCTCGATCACATGGTCCCACGTGGTCGCGGCTGGGGTCCTTCCAAGGAGTGTGCGCACGAAGACTTTCCCGGCGTCGCTGAAGGAAGGTAAGTATTAAACACAGGGCGGAGAGCAGCTCCAGGGGCGGCTGTCCAAATGCCGATAGAGCATTCGGACAGCCGCCGCAGCCCCTCGGATACCGGCAAGCCGGCTCAATGCCGGCTTCCGGTATCGGAAAAATATCGGGGGTACTGCACGAGTACCAAGTACTCCTGCAGTACCCGGTATCGGCACCGATATCGATACTAGTATCGGTATCGGTGCAACCCTACAGAGGATCTAAGGGTAAGTAGTCAATGTAATAGAGCAGCAGGAAATGCTGGCAGAATGCTTGGTTGTGTAGGGAGAGGTATTAGCAGTAGGAAAAGGGAAGTGCTCATGCCACTGTACAGAGCACTGGTGAGACCTCACTTGGAGTACTGTGTGCAGTACTGGAGACCGTATCTCCAGAAGGATATAGACACCTTAGAGAGAGTTCAGAGAAGGGCTACTAAAATGGTGTACGGCTTGAAGGAGAAAAGTTACCAGGAAAGTCTTAATGATCTTAACATGTACAGCTTGGAAAAAAGACGAGACAGAGGAGATATGATAGAAACATTTAAATACGTAAAGGGAATCCACAAGGTAGAGGAAGGGAGTATATTTAAAAGGAAACAAAGTCGTAAAACAAGAGGACATAGTCTTAGATTAGAGGGGCAAAGGTTTAAAAGTAACATCAGGAAGCATTATTTTACTGAGAGGGTGGTGGATACATGGAACAGCCTTCCAGTAGAAGTGGTAGAGGCCAAAACAGTAATTGAATTTAAGCAGGCATGGGATAGGCATAAGGCTATCCTAAACAAAAGATAAATCCAAGTAAAGTATCCATGTAATTGGGCAGACTAGATGGGCCGAAAGGTTCTTATCTGCTGACATTTTTCTATGTTTCTATGATGCAGAGAGCATTGCGTACAGTTTAGAGATGGCAATGTGTTGGAGACCAAAGTGTACCATGTGATAACCACTGGATAATGGAGCTCCCATGTGGTTATCACATGGTACGCTTTGGTCTCCAACACATTGCCATCTCTAAAGTGTACGCAATGCTCGCTGCATCACTTTCTTGTCCAGTATAATTAGGAATATATAGCTTAGTTTCAAATATTTCACATTTTGTCCTTGGTAAGTTGAAAACCTATTGATCCATTATCTCCATTTATATTGCTCCATTATCTTAAAAAGGAACAACCACCAGGACCACCATGCTGTAACCTCTATTATACATATAGGGATGTATTTAAAGGCATTGAAGAGGGAGGTTAAGGAAATTCTTTCCCTGGTGGAACCTAAAACAAAAATTCAAGGTTTTAGGCATCTTTCCAGTGGGACCTAGCCTTGAACAGATGAAAGCTCCTGCATCCTAAATCATAACAAATATGACATTTGGGTGGCAAAGGGTCTGAGTAACGTTTGTGCTCTGAGCGCTCCAGCCTGTAATATCACAGCGAGGATGTTTGGGCCGCAAGGGTAAAGCCTTCAGAGTCTGATCATGAAATAATACACACAAACCATTTTATAAAATAAGTGTTTAATAAAAAAAACTGTTGTAACAAGATATGCAAGAACACATCAATATTCAAGAGTCAACATTAAAGGGCTTGAATTTGCAATAGAAAGGGAATCGCACCAACAGTATTCTACACAAACCATCAAAACCCACATTAAAACAAATGTTTTAGCCCAGACGCACTGAAATATAAAACATTGTGGGTAAAAATGTCAAAATTAGGTTTGCCACCATGGTAGAACTCCTGGTAGATATCTATGGCTCTTCAATCTATTAACCAAGTGCATCTTAGGATAACAGTGTATGCTAGTCGCCAAGGAGAAAAATCTCCATCAAATGAAACTGCTATAATTGTGAAGTCGTACCTGTGCGTGCCAACTACATCTGTAAAATTAGTCAACCTTCCATTACGCGACTGGCCAAGTCAACGCTAACAAGTACGACTTTGTGATTACAGCGGAGTTGCAATTGTTGGTGGCATTATGGCACCCTTGTAATTCTGGGTCCTTCGTGTAGTCCAAAGTTTGTTGGATGATGTTACAAGAGAAACCTGACCATGCGTGCAGTCAGTCGACGAACCAACCTAATTCTATGGATTCCAATTGAAACCGCATTCCAGATCGTTCTAGCAATACAAGAAGCTGAATCCAAGATTTTAATTTATATGGTGTCTAGTTAACGGGAAGACCATCTTCATTTGATTAAATGGTATGAATAACTTGTATGAAATGGCGACCACTTACAGCTTGAAGACCTTAACATTAATAAATTTTTGAACCCAAGTATACAACTGTCTCCAAGATAAAATGTAGGTCTAACGAACAGCTGCTTGGATCCACACAGAGTTAAAGGCACAAATGGAAAAGGATATGATAAAGGACCCATCTTTGGTTGGGTTTTCTAAAATCTCCCCAGGATATTTACCTCTAAACTTTAGAAGGGTGGAGTGTCAGAATTTAAAATACTCAAAAAAAAAAATGTAAACCGTCCTATCTACCTCTGAGAACTACTATACATGGTATTCCAAACATCTGATCTTTGTTTCCAGGATCTAGGTTTAAGGAACAACCCACATTACCTGTACATTTGGTTAGCGGAAGTGGACATGTCTTTGTAATTTTATCAGACATGTTCAACTTCTTCTAGGGTATACTCCAGAATTTTGTCATATCCCTCAAATTTGAAATATCCAAGGAATTTCTTTTTCTTGAGGAGTAGGGGCAGCCAGTAGATGTCGTCTGGCCACATACCATCAAATGGTATCTTCTCCAACTCAAACCACTGAGGCCGCATTTCTGCAAAGTGAAAACGCAGTTAACACAAAGCAATCTACTCAATGATAGAATTTATTCTGTTTTTGGTATAACGATTATGGACAAAAGGGTCGGTGGCAGGACTCTAAAAGTGATGAAACCAGGAAAGTTCCTTTGGTTTCTCCAGGGTACTGGTGAAGCCATGGCTGCGTTGTTTAACAAAATGTCCTTCACAATAGAAAGTCTGAAACTAGTATAAAACATGTCTGAAAGCTTCCAGATACAGTTGTGTTCAAAATTATTCAACCCCCACTGAAATTGAGTGTTTTGGCCAGTTTGACATTGATTTTGATCAGTCATCTTGCTTACAATTAAATCAAAGAGGCACGTGTAGGTCAGACAAATATAACATAACATTTATAATGAAATAACCACAAATGTCTTTTCTGTGCTCACATCATTATCAGTTTTATTCAACCCCCAAGTGACATTCAATCTTAGTACTTAGCTTTTAAACGTGAAGCATAGCTTGACACAAGTGTCTTGCAGCGATCTACGGGTATCTTCGCCCATTCGTCATGGGCAAAAGCCTCCAGTTCAGTCACATTCTTAGGCTTGCGCACTGCAACTGCTTTAAGTCCCACCAGAGGTTCTCAATCGGATTTAAGTCAGGTGACTGCGATGGCCACTCCAAAATGTTCCAGCCTTTAATCTGCAACCATGCTCTAGTGGACGTAGAGGTATGCTTGGGATCATTGTCCTGTTGAAAGGTCCAACGTCTCCCAAGCCTCAGGTTTGTGACGGACTGCATCACATTGTCATCCAATATCTCCTGGTACTGAAGAGAATTCATGGTACCTTGCACACGCTGAAGCTTCCCTGTACCTGCAGAAGCAAAACAGCCCCAAAGCATGATTGACGCCCGCCATGCTTCACAGTAGGCAAGGTGTTCTTTTCTTCATAGGCCTTGTTCTTCCTCCTCCAAACATAGCGTTGATCCATGGGCCCAAACAGTTCTAATTTTGTTTCATCAGTCTACAGAACACTATCCCAAAACTTCTGTGGTTTGTCCACATGACTTTTGGCATACTGCAGTCGACTCTTCTTATTCTTTGGAGACAGCAAGGGGGTGCGCCTGGGAGTTCTGGCATGGAGGCCTTCATTACGCAGTGTGCGCCGTATTGTCTGAGCTGAACCTTCAGTACCCACATCTGACAAATCTTTTCTCAGTTCCTCAGCAGTCACACGGGGACTTTTCTTCACTCTACGCTTCAGGTAGCGCACAGCAGTCGAAGTCAGCATCTTCTTTCTGCCACGACCAGGTAGCGTTTCAACAGTGCCCTTTGCCTTGAATTTGCGAATGATGCTTCCTATGGTCTCTCTTGGTATGTTTAACATCTTTGCAATCTTCTTATAGCCATTGCCCTTCCTGTGAAGAGTAATCACCTCTTCTCTTGTCTTCCTGGACCATTCTCTTGACTTCACCATGTTTGTAACCACACCAGTAAATGTCTAGAAGGAGCTGAGTATCACAGTCATTTTAAAGCTGCGTAATTGGTGCTTATTATGCTTTATTGCTGCTCCGTGACATCCACAGGTGTTTTCAATACCTGATTGAAAACACTTGAATGAACCTCTGTTCTTCAGAGTGGTAGTCTTTAAGGGGTTGAATAATTGTGTCAATGAAGAATTCACAAAAGAAACATTTACTACTGTATTACAAAACCAATTGATGTCATTTTAGTTGCATATGGTTCTTTAAAAAGTCCTTGTAGGATTTCATTCTGAATACAATTACAAATGTACACTAAATTCCCTAAAACCCTTTACAGCATCGGGGGTTGAATAATTTTGAACACAACTGTATCTCAATCTCCCCCTCCCCCATCTTTCATAGCAGTGGAAGGGAGCCTACTTTGCCAAACAGAGGTATTGGGCTTCTTACAGCCATGTTGGATCTAATCAAGCAAGGACATAATTTTCCTCCAACCCCACAGGAAAACAGATTTAAGTTGTTTACTACAGACGTTTTAGTAGAATTTAAGCAGAAAATAAACAATTTGCTAATTCTAACATGTGCCACCAAGCATTTTTAGTGTAAAAGAAAGGAATTTACCTTCACTCTCTGCCGGTTCACCAATAAAATGATCCGTATGGAACACGTGGACATCAAAGAGCTCGGTGCTGCCGACAAACTCGAATTTGATCTGGCCAATTTTCTCCAGGGTGTTCACTGTTAGGCAGCTTTCTTCCCACAGCTCCCTAATTAGACAAAGAGGCCCTTTAAAAAAGGTACCGGAAGGAAAATCTTCTATTGTGTATTTGCCAAAACACTTGCAAATGGACGAAAGGGCACCTTAAACACAACCCTCCCACGTGAAAGCCAGGATTAGGTGAAAAGCCAAGCCCGGGGGCTCAGCAACCTTGGCCCTCCAGATGTTTTGGAGCTACATTTCCAATGAGGCTCAGCCAGTCTACCAAGTACCTGGCCACCATGAGGAGATACAGTTTCAAAATATCTGGAGGAACAAGGTTGCCCAACCGTGGCCCAAGCCATTCCCTGGTCTGCACAAATGGAGCAAAATTGTAGTAAACCTCAGACAATAGTAGTTTGTTATTTTTAAAGCACACGTATCCTACTAACTTGCAGGGTGCTGCCATCTTGGTTATTGCACTTCAGATTGCTGTGCCGTGGCAATAAGAAGGTATACCAAGGTCAGGTGAGAGCGTTAGAGCTGGGTCTATACAGACAGATGATGGCGCCGGCCAGCAGGTACCAGCAGGTAAGCATTCCAGGTGCTTTATCTTTATAAAGCTTTGATAAAGGATGGGTCGACTCCACCATGATGGGAAATCCAATGTATCCATTCACAACCAGGAACAGGGTGAAATAAACTATCAGCACAGTCAGAAAGTTTAATTTTGATAAATTAGGCACAATTTTTGTTGGACATTTTATAGTGACTCCATGAGCCTTTACCAATTCTTCATATAAAAGAAATAGAGGATTCTCACACTCAGGTTCACTGAAATGGCACTTTGGAGACCAAAACTTGAGAAAGACTGGTGATCCAGCCGAATCCTCGCCGGCCTCTACAGCGTCATTTCATTGACACTTGTGTGCGGGAGTCCAATATTTTCTTTATGTGGTTTGTATGTGGACCTTGGCTACACCTCGGATGACCAGCACACTATTCGTGGGATTGCTTTTCTATATTTCGTAGGCCGGTCGTCTTGTCATTGAATACATTTACTCCGTTGCCTGGTGTCTCCTCTCCACATTAGACCATGAACGGTAATAAGGCACCTATTGCAGACAAAGCTATGGTCACAGGCTTAAGTACCGTCTCACCTCTTAGCGGCTTCTTCTATGGTCTCCCCAGGCTGTACTTTGCCACCGAAACCGTTCCACCGGCCCATGCCAAACCCACGCTTCTTCATGCCAAGCAGAATTTTCGAGGGTTGGACCACAAAGACCAGGGTTAGCAGTTTTGATGTAAACATGATGCCTCTGTTGTAAGGTTGGAAAGAAAAGTCTTCAGGAAGAACATCATGGCAGATGTACATCATAGATGAAGGACACCCAGAATCAACCACCCCATGTAGATACCACATCAATAAAACAGAACTCAAGTTCCAAGTAGATTAACTTTAGGACTTGCCTATTCAATGACATGAGTGAACCTACAAGTCACTCGGGGGTCTTGGCATTTTACGCAAAGAATAATCAGTGGGAACAACCCATGTGTGGTCTGAATGGATTGATGGATGTACCTAAATTTCTTAGTTATCTCCACTGCCCTTCCCTGGTTCAAACATCCAGGTAGATTAAGCCACCAGGAATGACACCAGTGGTGAAATCTCATCAATGTGGTCTATGGAAGACCCCATATTCTTGTGCAATCCCAAATATCTGCTGTAGGTATGACAATATGTATTTCCCATCAATCTCGAAAGTCATTGCTGGTGGGAAATGGCAAAGTACATAGACGGGAGTTCTTTAGAGCTACGTCTACCTCCACATTTTGCCACAATCGCGAGCGTACAGGAGTGGACCCCGTTTTCATTAAAAAAAATTCTGAATGCAGCAGAACCTCAATATGTGAACGCTGTATGTGTGAATATATTCTGTAGAGATTCACTTTGAATCTGTGTATCAACTCCATTATCTTAATATCACAAGTGGAATAGGGCCCAGTGACGGCTAATCGTGACACTCTGGGTGTTTTTGAAGTACATGTCCCATGATGCTCAAATTAAGGCCACCACCTCAACATCATAGCTGTCTGCTCTACAAACTCTCAATTTACAGGAACAAAGCATGGAATCTGATGGATGTACATTTATCAGTCATGGGGGAAAAACACACGCTGCGGTTTTTTGTGCTTTAAAAGGTATTTGCATGTAAATAGGAAAAATAAAAAAAGTTAGGTTTTTATATCCTGTTTCCGTTTTGTGGATTTTCCGGTGATGCAACCTTTACCAAAATCTGTGCAAATGTTTTACTTTACTGCTGTGGTTTATCTAATCTTCAGTAATTACCAGGTGAGGAGGGAATGTTTATAAAACGCGCCAGGAGGTCTATTGTTCTACAGGCTACCTGTAATATGAGATGGCAGCTGAATGAGATAACACAGGGAGCTTAAAAGACTTTATAAGCTACCCCTGGTGATGTCCTTTGAATAAATCCTACACAATACAATGATGCGAGTCGGAGACTGACCCGTTCACTCTCTTCTATGGCCAAAGCCACACAGTGAGGAGCAAGTGATGGAAAGATACTGTGGAGGCACATTTTACAACACAAAATATCACACAATGGATGCACCCAGTGACACGTATAGAGTAAAATATTTTCTTAACCAAACAAACGAGAGAAAAACAAAGCAAATGTAAGATATCAGTAACATCATATAAAGACAATAAGGGCATTTCATTTTTTGTGTGGTACTGGCCCTTTAAGAGGGGAGGAGGGGCTTGGTAGGCTACCATGCACTTTTTGTGAGACCATTAAAACAGTTTAAGATGCTACAATAAATCAAAACCAGTGGCAATGTGGCTCACCCCCTGTGAGGCTGCCCCTGCACCATGAATAAATGCATATTCAGGTGTGATCCATTGATAATGCCAGGTGACAGAGTGTGGGCACATTCTGTATTATGCTACACAGAATAACATGCTGTACTAGCAAGATCCTAAAAGAACATGCCAGTCCCTCCTCACATGCTCATCCATCCTTACCCTCAAGATGCCCAGGGACAACTGTCTCTGAATGCCAGGCGCCCTGAAGCAGACAGGAAATGCCCAATTCTCTGCAAACACGTGTTTCAGCCAGCTACAGCAGCTCGTCACGTGACTCCCCTGCGGGACGCTCCTTCCGCCATATTAAAGTCGGGATTGAAGACACTGATAGATATATTTCTTATTGTTGATTTAAAGCGTCATCCAATGCACGTGCGAATTATACATTCAGGGCTAATCACCTGCTATGTGTATCGCTCAATTATCCGTGGTCTGTGTGGCACGGGCTTGCCCACAGTAAATATGGCGGCGCCCAGTGTCCCCCCCCCTCCCCTTAACACATGCACACAGACAGGCGCCCTACTACCACCTTGTTGTGTCTGGTTTATTACGTGTATCAGATGGGATGAGACACCAGGTTACAGGCTGGTTATGGCTGTTGTTATGACCCGGTGAGTCCAGGGTAATACTGCCAGGAGGTTATTCACTTAACTGTACACTGGAAGAGGGGGCTGGGTTATATGTAGGGCTTCCAGATTCTCCATGTTTTCCTGGACCCATATAATTTATAGATGCTGAGGGGCATTGCATGTAAAATACAACCCTGCAGTATTGTAACCGGAATCTGCTAGGTTCACTCGGGACGAGGCCGCTCCCAGTCACTTGCGGTGTACCCCAAGGCTCAGTACTAGGCCCCCTGCTATTCACAATATTCATAAATGATCTGCCCAACGTCTGCAAAGCCTCAACTGTACATATGTACGCAGACGACACTGTGATCTATACCAGCAAACCAAATCTCCCACAGCTGGAGGCAGTGCTGCAAGAACAATTCACAGAGGTAGAAAAGTGGATCAAAAACAACAAACTTTTTTTAAATACTGACAAAACTGTAACGATGCTCTTTGGAACAGCACCTAAACTACACAAATTGCAAACACCCCATCTATGTGTTGGGACAATATCAAATGGCACACTGACCACAGTCACTTCTCTCAAATATCTAGGTGTATGGTTGGACCCTAATCTATCCTTTGGCCCCCACATCGAAAAACTCTCATCTAAACTTTACCCCAAACTAGGTGCCCTGTACAGAAACAAATCCTGCCTGAGCCCCGCGGTAAGAAAGCAGATTGTACAGCAAATGCTTATGCCGGCTATTGATTACGGAGATGTAGTGTATGCAGCCGCCCCGCAAACACACCTTCATAAACTTACTACACTGTATAACTCATTCTGCCGCTTTGCGCTACAATGTAACTACATGACCCACCATTGTGACATGTTAAAACAGCTAAACTGGCCATCGCTAGAATCCAGACGCACCCTTCACCTTTCCAGCCTGGTGTTTAAGAGCATCTCTGGGAAGCTGCCACCCTACCTGAATAGACTGCTTCCCCCAGCAGCTCCCTCATCCTATAACCTCCGATCCAGGACCAGCACCTTACTTGCAATACCACAATACAAAAAGACAGTGGCTCGGTCCTCATTTTCCTACAGAGCACCACAATTATGGAATAACCTCCCAGACTCCATCAAATCTTCCCCCAGTCTTAAGTCACTCAAAATTTCCCTGTTAACATACCTCAATACAGAATGCACCTGTAAACATGTAACCTAGTGACTATATTTCCTACATATTTATTTTCTGTTAATCTGTATATTTGTGTTGTTAATATCTTACATTGTATTACTTTGTATTTCTGTAAATGTAACACTTCAATGTACTTGAACCCAGGACATACTTGAAAACGAGAGAAATCTCAATGTATCCTTCCTGGTAAAATCCTTTATAAATAAATAAATAAATAAATAAAGGATTGTCTGAACACGAGTCTCTTCAGGAAAGGCAAACTTTATTTGTGTCGTCACACAAATGCTCACACAGGATTGAATCGCAAAGAGTGAGCCTCGAACTCACCGTGACATGAGATCTTATACCCCAAATACATAATTAGGTACATCCCAATTAACCCACCTCCCGGTGACACTATTCCACCCCACGTGGGTTAGTACCTCCCTAGCGCCTGTGTTTATTTGTTGCGGATAACACCTGGTCTGTCTTCTATGCTCCCCTTTGTCTCTCTGCGGGCCTCTGTGACCTTGGTGTATCCACTTCTCATTCTGTCCCTTCGTGCCAGGAACAGTCTGGATCTTTCTCAGGTTTTAATTGCTTTTCTGCTAATCTAACACATTCCTAAATTTCTACGTATGCTTCATTCTAGTTTCAGCTAAAACCTATCTAGTTATTTTCAAGTGAACCAATATTCTGAACAAGATGGCCGCCTGGCTCATAATGGTGACCATCTTCCAGCCTGATTCCACTTCAGTATGTATAATTCATGTAGTGCATGTAAGAATTCAATCACCTGTTTTTATTTTGTGCCAGATTTCCCTGTTACAGCATTTGAATTATATGTTTTACAGGGCAGCCCTTTTCCCTGTAGTCTCCCTCTGCACGAAATATAAAATATGTGTCCAGGAATGCGGCTGATCTGCCAACCCTAGGGTTGCCAGAGTGTAGGCCAAGGAACTACAGTTGACAGATCGGCCATGTTTTTCTGGAAGCCTATCATTTATTCATGATAAAGGTCAGTGTATGAAAAATGCCACCCTGCAGCATGTATTATTATCATTATTGTCATTTACATAGCGTCAACAGTTTCCACTGCGCTCTCCAGTAACCAAAGGGAACAAGATATAGATAAATGGATATAGGATGGAAACATGAGGTGTAGAGCGCCCTGCTCATAGGAGCTTACAGTCTAGAGCAGTGTTTCCCAACCGTGGTCCTCAAGTACCCCCAAACAGGACAGGTTTTAAGGACCACCTTGGGGAAATTCAGACTGAATCCTGCAATCACTGAGCAGCAAACCATATCACCTGTGCTGTGCTTCAGATATCTGGAAAACCTGACCTGTTGGGGGTACTTGAGGGCCGCGGGGGGTACTAGAGGGATTGGGGTTGAGGAAGACTAGAGAAATTTTACTGGACAGCAGGATCATTAGTGCCAGTGGTTTGGGAATGGTGGGGCCATAAAGGCAGCTTCGATCCCTTTGTGAGTAGGTGAGCAGAGGGATGAGTTGCATCAGTGATGTGGTACCCTAATCTGAAGAGATGGGATTTCTTGAAGGCTTGAAGATTAAGGGAGAGTTTGATAAGGCGAGGCAAGTCGTTCCATAGGACCAGAGCTGCCCTTGAAGTCTTGGAGGCGAGAGTTGGCAGTGCGGGTGTAGATAAATGACAGGTGAGATCGCCCGCCGACTGGAGTTGTCTAGATGGGACGTGTTTGTGTAGTAACATAGATATGTTGGGAGGAGTTGAGTTATTGCACGATTTGAACGTGAGCGCCAGTATTTTAAACTGTATCCTGAAACGTACCGGAAGCCAATGGAGGGACCGGCAGAGGGGGGGGGGTACGCGAGGTGCGTCTGGTGAGAAAAATAAGCCTGACACCTGTATTCATACAGATTGCAAACGGGCAATGCGAGAGTTGGGGTGGCCAATAAGGAGCGAGTTGCAGTAATCAAGTTGTGGGATGACAAGAGCATCCATACGCTGCAAGTAAGAAATCGAAAAGCATTTCCAGGTGATCTGCCTTGATTTCCTTCCACCAGCATATGAATTATACATGTTACAGGGCAGCTTGTTTCCCTGTACTCCTCTCTGCTTGAAATAGGAAAGCATGGACGATCTGGCAACCTTACAAGGAACTGAGGTTTTGGGGCTAGGATGCTATCCTGTTTATCTAAAATGTGCTAGCAGTTTCTGGAAAAAGAGCAACACAGAAAATGCTATGAAAATGTGATTAAAAAGTAACGTAATCAAATGTAAGTAATATTCTTCTATTTTTATAAGTTCTTGGATGCTGGTGTCTGGTCCTAATGTACTACATCTTCTGTCTTCCCATCTGATGTTTGGACATGTAAAGATTTTTAAAGCTATTTTAACCTTCTTGCACGTTTAGTGTTTTACAGGATGCAAAGTCGCTGGTTCAGCTTCGCAGATTGCACGTGGCATGCGTGTTGGACAAGGCAAAAACCTCAGCCGAGCATCGGTGGATAGCCAGACATCTGAGCGATCCTTACGTAAAGGCGGCGCGCCAAAATAATTATCGTTGCCGGAGTGCCTTCAAACTCCTGGAGATTGATGAGAAGTATAAAATCCTGCACCCGGGACATTGTGTCATCGACTGTGGCGCAGCGCCAGGAGCCTGGAGTCAAGTGGCCGTCGAGAAAGTCCGTTTCTCAGATGGAGGTTTGTGTCGTTAGAACCAAGTGACAATTTATTGAGAAAATGTTTAATGTAAATGTGTACACACTGTCGCTCACAATTCCTGGCCAAAAAAAAGTCGCCACGTGCCGTACAAGTAAGTTATGATCTGGGGTTGCTTTAGGTGGTCAGGTCTAGGTTCAGCAACATTATCAGGGTGGCAGACCTGGTCCAGTCCCGGCGCTGCTTCTAGCTAGCCCCCTCTCATCTACTCGGCTCCAGGCCACCCCCTGCGTCCTATGCATGCGAGCCGCCAGCCTAGCGTCTTTTATGCCTGGATCTGCCTGGCTGCCTCCTATACTCTCCTGTTCCCGTTTCCCTTACTTTTCTATCGCTTTACCGGCCAAGTTAAAGACTGGTGTTTCTTCCCTTTCCGCGATTCCTGCCTTGTAGGTCTACTTTCCAATATTGCCAAACCCAGCCATCTCAAGGATTGGTATAGGACCTGGGTTAAGGGCTTCCTAGTCCTGCGTATAGGGCTTGCCCGCAACACACCCCAGAAAATCCCACCGCCAGCCCAACACCGGGTTATTCAAAGAGTACCGAAATTCCACCCGAATTTTGGTTCTCTTTCGTTCCCCGCAGTTTGGAGTGAAATTTGATAACCCTACGGTGAATTCAGCATTCACCGCAGGGTCCCGGAAGTGCAGGGAAAAGCTGCCGGAACACATCGGAAAAACCACTGATTCGACCAGAAAAAGCGTTGCAAAACATTGGAACGATCCGAAAAAATCCGTTGACCAGCCGCTGGAAAAAGCTGACGAACAGGTTAAAATAAAAAAAACCTGCAACTTTTAAAAGCAGTTTATGAAAAATCTACTGCACGAAAATGCTTGAAAGTAATCTATAAGGTCCTATGAATAATAATAAAAAGGGTCTGTTACAAAAAAAGGCTATTTAAAAAAATATATATATATATTTTTTTGCTGCAAAATGGCTAGAAAATGCTAAAAAATAAGTAAACTCTAAGGCCGGGTGCACACTAGGAATTTTCTTCTGCTAGCTAGCGTGTGTTAAAAAGGACGCACTTTATGACGGAAGAGATTGGTAGACGCCAGACGATGCGTTAATTTTGACGCATGTCTTAAAAACTGAATTTGAGTTGAAATGGAAAAAAAAAAAAGCTGGGCATTTGACATTCAGCACGCGGCCAACGTCGCGTCCATCCTAGCGCAACAGCCTTGGTGTTTCCATGACGGACGTCTTCAGCGAGCGTTATGCGTGGAACACGTACTACGTGTGTTCTTTTCTATCCTCGTGATTGTATGCTACAACGCACGTCATAACGCGCGCTAGTGTGCAGAAAAAACACCTAGTGTGCACCCGGCCTTAGCTGAATATATAATTTAATAAAAATGGAGATTATTTTTTAAATGGGAGAAGACTTTACGCAGCGCTGCGACTCTTCCATCATCAATACAAGATCTTGGCCACAAATTAATGCCACTCTGGACGGAAATTAATGCTTTGACAGTGCATGAACTTATGGAAAATATGCCACGGCGAACGCGTGCTGGAATCACAGCAAAAGGTTCTCCAACAAAATATGACAGTATATGACTTTCTTTTTTGGCTAGGTATTGTGTATATAAACCCCCCCCCCCACATTTAACCTGTACACTCCCTCAGGGCCGGTGCTTCCACTAGGCAACCGCCTAGAGCACTCTGACACCTAGGGGCGCAGACAGCCCCAACCCAGGTTCCTTGATTGTACCTCCTTCCTCATTGTTTGCTTGTGTAGCCAGCGGTCGCAGCTTGCAAAGCGGACCCTCGCTAGCGACACAGAAGGTGGGCGTCTTATGGTGATGTGCAGGCGCCACCAGATGATGTACGGTGCCACAAGAGGCAGATGAAAGAAAGGCACAGAAGAAAGGAAAAAGAAAAGCACGAAAAAAAGAGAGAAAAAAAGAGGCCCAGAGTAAAAAAAGGAAAAGAAAGCGGCAGAGGAAGGAAAAGAAAGCGGCAGAGGAAAGAAAAGAAAGCGGCAGAGGAAAGAAAAGAAAGCGGCAGAGGAAAGAAAAGAAAGCGGCAGAGGAAAGAAAAGAAAGCGGCAGAAGAAAAAGGCACATAAGAGGTGTGTGGGTCGACATGCACAGTGTGTCAACCCCCCCCCCTCCCCCCACATTTCAACAGTTGACAATCTTTTCTGGGGGTGGGACGCAAGTAGCTGGTCTTGCCTAGGGCGCAGTATAGTCTAGCACAAAAAATAAAAATAACTACCAGGGTAAATCAATCTTTTAATCTGACCCTCGAGTAATAATAATCCGACCCTCGAGTGCCACTTTCTAGCTTTATGTTCTCATGTGAGCATTGGTGGACACAAATTTAGTAGCCATGGCCAGTGTTTTTGAGTGGAGTGGTATCGATTCGTGTGTGGCATGGTAATTACTGTAGGTCCTTGTGCAAATGTTACCACTTCTTTTTTTCGTTTATTTCAGGGATTCTGTGTTTTTGCACATCCTATACTTTGCATCAGTTTCATCAAAATGGATTATTAAATTGACATTGGTGGGGGTTATATAGAAATATTCAAAAAGCAGGCACCTTGCTCCTCAAATCAGTGTTAAACGTTTGCGCCCCGGTGCAACCTCAACAATATCTACAGTTTCAACAACCTGAGGGCACTGATGGGTCTTCACATATAAGTCCAATCTTTAGGCAAGGGTCAGACGAACGCATACAGTGCAGACTGTGCGTCCGTGCACAACAGATGTACTTTCCGACTGACGACAAGGTAGTGGCCACACGGTCCGTTTTTGTGATTGACGTTTTTTTTTGACTGATATAAATTTTATATGAAAAAACATTTTGTCCGTCAAAAATGCAGTCCGTCTGACTACGTTCCATCACTCACACACAAAGCTATGCGGACGTGGCGCACTCCGCACGTCCGTTCTAGCGGTTTTACGGTCTTGTGTCCGTTTGCCGCGTCCGCACTTCTGTGCGGACATACTTCGTGTGTGGGTCTCTATTGATCATAATTGTATGCTACAAGAATGGTAAGCGCCCACAGTATGACCTCCGAATACCCAGCTAAACCAGACAGACAGTGGTTTCCCCCAAACCAGAATGAAATGGAACAAGATACGTATCTGGTCAGCGCGAATGGATGCAAGGGGATTCGGACGGCTTCTCAAAATGACGTCCCCAACAATAGTACATAATGTAGATAAAACAGAAGACCAAGGAAAAAAAAAACTTTGCAGTATAAATCATAGGTGGGGTAAATATTTTCGATGTTCTATTGTCGATCAACTCACAAAGAAAGAGCCTCAACACTGGCTCTGAGCGGGTTGGCGCCTTTGGGTTGTCTATCTGGAATACTTTCTCAGGTAACCCACTCCTTAACATCGGGGATTCCTCACCACAACCGTTGGAATATGGAAAAAAGACAGGGACAAACTCTTTTGTGTATCTGACGCAAATTATGTGGTATAATGCCATAACAAGTGGCAACTCACATTTGCTGGAGCTATTCCCACATTTGCTGGAGCTATTCCAAGCTCGAAGTAGGAAGCAAATGGATTATGTTAGGTCAAACCCAATGAAAGACCAAACGACATGCAGGAACTGGTTCTTTAAAATTTATTAAGTCTAGCTTTTAATTTCCTTATTTTAATTTAATAAATTTTAAAGAAGAACCAGTTCCTGCATGTCGTTAGGTCAAACCCAATGAAAGACCAAACAAAATCCATATGCTTCCTACTTCGAGCTTGGAATAGCTCCAGCAAATGTGAGTTGCCACTTGTTATGGCATTATACCACATAATTTGCGTCAGATACACACAAGAGTTTGTCCCTGTCTTTTTTCCATATTCCAACGGTTGTGGTGAGGAATCCCCGATGTTAAGGAGTGGGTTACCTGAGAAAGTATTCCAGATAGACAACCCAAAGGCGCCAACCCGCTCAGAGCCAGTGTTGAGGCTCTTTCTTTGTGAGTTGATCGACTATATAGAACAACGAAAATATTTACCCACCTATGATTTATACTGCACCAAAGTTTTTTTTTTTTTCTTGTCTGTTTTATCTACATTATGTACTATTGTTGGGGACGTCATTTTGAGAAGCCGTCCGAATCCCCTTGCGTCCATTCGCGCTGACCAGATACGTATCTTGTTCCATAATTGTATGCTACCTCGGACGTTAAAATGTGCGCCAACACGGACGTGATCAGTGCACTCGTCTGACCCTAGCCTTATTGTAAACGCATCAACGTTTCGGCTCGTATGTCTTGATAAAGGTTAGAACAAGCCAAAACGTTGATGCATTTACAATAAAGATTGGACTTTTATGTGAAGACCCGTGAGTGCCCTCAGTTTGTTGAAACTATATACTGTGTGTATATATATATATTATTTTTTGGGGGTTTTGTAATTTAGAAAATATACTTTAATTTTTAAAACAAATTTACAAAAGAGGGGGTGGTGTTTTGATAACTGCTTGCTTTGTTTCCCTCACTTCTCTAGACTTTCAAGCGAGCGCTGGGTTCGTGATCGGCGTGGACCTTCTGCACATCTCTCCATTGGAAGGCGCTGTATTCCTCTCTAATTCTGACATAACTGACCCTGTCGTCCAAGATAAAATAATTAACCTTCTCCCTTCAGGACAAGCAGATGTCATTTTGAGCGATATGGCTCCCAACGCCAGTGGGATACGAAAGCTGGATCATCAGAGACTCGTCAACATGTGCTTGTCCCTCCTGGACCTGTCTGACAAAGTGCTGCGTCCTGGGGGCACCTTCCTGTGCAAACTCTGGGATGGAAGTGAAAGCAATCTAATACGAGACAGACTGCGCCAGAGGTTTTCAGACGTGAGAAATGTAAAGCCTAAAGCCAGCAGAACGGAGTCCGCCGAGACCTTTATACTGGCAAAACTTCACAAATAATCTCAACTGCCAACTAACTGAACAGCGGCCCGCGCCTGATTACTCTATATGCTCTATTTTAAAAGGAATCGTGTAACGGAACGTGTAATCTACCCATATAAAATGATTATTTTTTTTATAACAAATTACTTTTATTGTTCCGTTGCTGTGGCTCAGAAGAAAAGGGGTTAATGCAATCATGTGACGTTCAGTTGACGTGTTGAAGTTTTTTTGCAGCAGCTTATATCATTTCTACTTGCTGTCTTGCGATTGGCGCGTGGGAACAGACAACGTGAGAGGGAATCTTACTCTTTATTTTTAATTTTCATTTCGAGCAGTGGCGTATGGTGTCAGCGCACAGTGCCGTCCGTCTTTAGTGCAGGCCACACTCTGTTCTAACGTAAGAGAGCTCAATCCGGTTGCTCTTAACCTCAGCTATTAGGATGACTGTTTTGGGGGGAAAATTGACAATTGGTGGCATAAATTTGAAGAGAGGAAACGAGACAAAGCCATATATACACACACTCTTGCCCACCAGACGCTTCGGCACTACACCATCCATGAATCTCTGGCCATCTAGTGCATGCAGGCTTCTGGGAATTGTAGGCCCTAAGCATCAACAGTGCTAGAGCAGTGTGGTACCACCATGGGAACAAGATTTGCCCCCACTTATTCCAATCACTATTGGGTTTTATCTACTAAGTGCTGTTGTTTGCCAGTGCATAACAAGCATTTCCAAGGTCTCTCGTAGGCTCTCTCAGAGTGGCTATAAATACAAAAAGTTCATTTTTACCGGCTCAGCCAGAATAAAGACCCATAGCTTTTAAAATGTAAGGTTAGCTGCATCTTGTAATGTGACCTTTCTGATGAGCTGAAGTTATTACGGTGCCTCAAGCGTAACCTTCAACAGCCATGGCCAAAATATTAACCAAAGGGTTATAAGAATAAGAGCACCATGCATCCGGGTGATCTGATCATGGCATAAGATATAATTAACATGCAAGCTATAATCTCAGACAGTTCTCTTGTGCCCTTTTTTTGCTAAACTTTTTTTGTCCTTCCTCTTTTTTTTTTTTTTTCACTTTCTATTATCACATCAGATGGCCCATTTCACCCCCATTCGCTCCAGACGCTTCTTCTGCCATACACACACGTGCACACCCCTTCCGCTCATTTCACCACGTCGTGTTTTATGATTCATTTGTTTGGACTTCTATACGTGGAATTATTTCACGACACTGCCCTTTCAGCTAAACATTTATTTAGGCCCGTTAGGGATACTTGAGAACAGGGTCGAGAACCACTGTCCTAGAAGACTAATCAGGTCTATTCACAAAAGGTGAAACTCAGGAGAATTGGCAGAAGTGAAAAATCCAGGTCAAAATAGCCAAACCAGAAAAATTCTCCCATTTATCTCACTTTCCAAATCAGCTATTGGGTCTAGATTGTTCTCATCTCTTGCCAATTCTCCCGAAAGTCTTAAAACCCCCTGAGAGAAAATGATTAACCCCTTCAGTGCCTGATGATCAAATTGCATTAGTTTCCCTAAGAATTTATGTATACGTCACATCAAATTAAAGCCCGTTTTGACCTTTGAAAAAATGGTATATAATACATGCAGGTGCAATGAATAAGGACTATGGAAATCAAGGTTGAACACACAGAAAAAAAATCCAAATCCTCTTTTATGTCCTTAACCCCTTTGCTACCGAGTGATTTCCCCCCCCCCCAAAAAGAATTCACTGTCAGAACCAGTATTTTTTCAGAAAATCAATTTTAATCCATCACAATCATACAGTAAGAAATATTTGGGAATTTACCCAGTGTATTCCTGTTTATTTTTCTGCAGTGCTGGGGGTTAGTTTATTTTAATTGGTCAATAAATCCTTGGCAATAAACGGAGTGAATAAGACGAGTGAAGGATCGAAACGGGGCAAGGAACCGAATGTGCTTTCCTCATTTAGAAAAGCCAGTTACTGTATGTTTCCACCTGCTACTCTCAATATATGAGGTGGAAAGTGATGCGGATCCGACACCGCTCCTCAAACTTCTCAAACGCGCGCCTGTCTTTATAAAATGTCATGTTCTTAGGTGAGTGCATCCATAGCCATCTCTCCTCGTTAGCTGCACTTCAGGTCAGTAAGTCCTCGCCCTTGTAAGTTCCTGAGTAAGTGATAATTCACATAATCGTGCTCTAGTCCTGGATTGATCTTGTCATGGAGTCGAGACGTCCAGTCCCATACCTAGAAGTAGCTGACTTATCTGGATTGCTTTCTGACATGCCCGTTCGGGAGGTCGAGGCGGTGGAATAAATTGTGACACTTGCCTTTGCCGTGATCAGCTGATTCTTCCTTTTCCACATTCAGAGGAATATTCGCTTACAAAAGGAATCTGCATGAGAAGCTCTCATTATCTCCGTGAAACTGAGATCCCTGCAATCGGCACACGTGAAAAATCCATTGTGTTTAGTTGGTGCTAAGTTTGTGATGTTTCGTGCCATAAAATTTAATGTTTGTGCTGCCAGGTTTTAAGGATCACCTTGGGGGAAATGCAGACTGAATCCTGCAATCACTGAGCAGCAAATCATATCACCTATGCTGCGCTTCACATATCCTGCAAACCTGGCCTGTTAGTGCTCCCTCGGACAGGATTCCGAGCCATTGTTGTAGACTAGGGCTGTCAAATTCTGCCCCCCTCCCAAGATTTTTCTGAACTACAAGTCCCATGATTCCCTGGCCATCCATCGCATTGGTAAAATTCTGGGAATTGTAGGCCTCAACATCTGGGAGGCCATTAGATTGACAGCCCCGTGCTCGACCCGGTCACTGTCCCTCTAAACCTGCATTTGTCTTCTACAACCTGTCACCCCTGTAAACCTGTCTCTGTCTTCTAAATCCTGTCTCTGACCCCTAACCTAGTCTCTGCCTTTTTAAACCTATCCCTATCTTCCTAAATCTGCCCCGTTACACCTGGCTGTCACACCCCCCCCCCCCCCTTAACCTGCGTCTGTGTTCTATAACCTGTTACACTATTTCACAGTTAATGAGATGGAGGAATGCTTAGATAATGCAGCAGGGGGATTTTGTTCTCCAGGTTAACTGAGATAAGAGATGGCAGCTGAATGAGATAAGACAGGGAGCTTAAAAGACTTCTAATGTCCTTTGAATACATCTTGCACAATACAAGGATGTGAGTCGGTGACTGACCCATTCACTCCATTCTATGGCCAAAGCCACACAGGAGCAAGTGATGGAAAGATACTGGGGGGGCAGTTTACAACACAACACACAATGGATACAGCCGGTGACACATAGAGGAAAATATCACACAATGGATGCAGCCAGTGACACATATAGAGGAAAATATCACACAATGGATGCACCCAGTGACATATATAGAGGAAAATATCACACAATAGATGCGCCGAGTGACATATAGAGGAAAATATCACACAATGGATGCACCCAGAGACACATATAGAGGGAAATATCACACAATGGATGCGCCCAGTGACACACCTAGAGGAAAATATCACACAATGGATGCACCCAGTGACACCTATAGAGGAAAATATCACACAATGGATACACCCAGAGACACATATAGAAGAAAATATCACACAATGGATGCATCCAGTGACACATATAGAGGAAAATATCACACAATGGATGCGCCCAGTGACACACATAGAGGAAAATATCACACAATGGATGCACCCAGTGACACCTATAGAGGAAAATATCACACAATGGATGCACCCAGAGACACATAGAAGAAAATATCACACAATGGATGCATCCAGTGACACATATAGAGGAAAATATCACACAATGGATGTGCCCAGTGACACACATAGAGGAAAATATCACACAATGGATGCACCCAGTGACACCTATAGAGGAAAATATCACACAATGGATGCACCCAGAGACACATATAGAAGAAAATATCACACAATGGATGCATCCAGTGACACATATAGAGGAAAATATCACACAATGGATGCACCCAGTGACACATATAGAGGAAAATATCACACAATGGATGCACCCAGTGACACCTATAGAGGAAAATATCACACAATGGATGTACCCAGTGACACATATAGAGGAAAATATCACACAATGGATGCGCCCAGTGACACATATAGAGGAAAATATTTTCTTAACTAAACAAACAAGAGAAAAACAAACACATGTAAGATATCAGCAACATCAAATAAACACAATAAGGATGTTGCATTTTTTTGGTGGTAGCGGCCTTTTAAAGTAAAGCAAAAAGATCAGCATATCCCTCTAAGACAGTGTTTACCAACCCTGGTCCTCAGGTCCCCTAACACAGTGGTCCCCAACCCTGGTCCTCAGGGCCCACTAACAGGCCAGATTTTGCAGATCACCTTGGGGAAATGCAGACTGAATCCTGCAATCACTGAGCAGCAAATCATAACACCTGTGCTGTGCTTCAGATATCTGCAAACCTGACCTGTTAGTGGGCCCTGAGGGCCTGGGTTGGGGACCACTGCCCTAACAGGCCAGGTTTGCCAGATATCTGAAGCACAGCACAGGTGATCTGATTTGCTGCTCAGTGATTGCAGGATTCAGTCTGCATTTCCCCAAGGTGATCCTTAAAACCTGTCCTGTTAGGGGGACTTGAGGACAGGTTTGGGAAACACTGTTGTAATAATTAACCTGATCCCATCCAAATCCATTGTTCATCTTGTTACTTTAGGAATAACACACAGATACATTTCTGAAACTGTTTTAATTTCGACATATGGGATGCTGTTTGTATTGTTTGTATACAGAGTAATGACAGGTTTATCTCTGTATTGCGCTTAACTGGATAAATAATAAAGCTCAGGTCTCTTTATAAGGAATGCTGTGAGGAACCTTCCCATTAATCCGCTATGAGCAAATAATACGCTGAGATAAACAGAATTGTTTTATTTTCTGCCAACCCAGAAGCAATAGCAATGCCTGCGCAGTTTATTCAGAATGTACGGTATACGGTAGTGCTCCTGAGATCTGGTATATGCGGTATTCTGCTTTTCTCGCGAGATTTGCCGAGAAGGCGCCGGGAGCGGGACCCTTTAGATCAGACTCCAGTGAGAGCAGACAGGCGGTGAGTCCAGTGTGTGCAACTTTATCCATACAGACAGTGTATCAGTCCGCCATTCCTTGCAATCTCTGCTTGTAACATGCAGCTTTATTTATAATATGTGCGTACAGCAATGTTTATATACCGCTTCCCGGATGGTATAGCTTTATGTAAACAATGTCCACGTACAGCTTGGGCTAGTTTTATCTATACTCTGACCCCCGTGCAGCCCGGTACTGACCCCCGTGCAGCCCGGTACTGACCCCCGTGCAGCCCGGTACTGTCCCCCCGTGCAGCCCGGTAGTGTCCCCCCGTGCAGCCCGGTAGTGTCCCCCCGTGCAGCCCGGTAGTGTCCCCCCGTGCAGCCCGGTAGTGTCCCCCCGTGCAGCCCGGTAGTGCCCCCCGTGCAGCCCGGAAACTGTCCTCCCCCCCCCCCCCATGCAGCCCGGGAACTGTCCCCCCCCCCCCCCCATGCAGCCCGGGAACTGTCCCCCCCCATGCAGCCCGGGAACTGTCCCCCCCCCATGCAGCCCAGTGCAGCCCCCCATGCAGCCCAGTGCAGCCCCCCATGCAGCCCAGTGCAGCTTTGTAATGGCCCCATGCAGCCCGGTAATGGCCCCATGCAGCCCGGTAATGGCCCCATGCAGCCCGGTAATGGCCCCATGCAGCCCGGTAATGGCCCCTTGCAGCCCGGCTACTTTCCCCCTGCAGCCTGGCTACTGGCCCCGTGCAGCTGGGTCCGGCTCGATACTGGCCCCATGCAGCCGGCTACTGGCCCCGTGCAGCCGGGTCCGGCTCGATACTGGCCCCATGCAGCCGGCTACTGGCCCCGTGCAGCCGGGTCCGGCTCAATACTGGCCCCATGCAGCCGGCTACTGGCCCTGTGCAGCCGGGTCCGGCTTGATACTGGCCCCATGCAGCCGGCTACTGGCCCCGTGCAGCCGGGTCCGGCTTGATACTGGCCCCATGCAGCCGGCTACTGGCTCCATGCAGCCGGGTTCGGCTCGATACTGGCTCCATGCAGCCGGGTCCGGCTCGATACTGGCTCCATGCAGCCGGGTCCGGCTCGATACTGGCTCCATGCAGCCGGGTCCGGCTCGATACTGGCTCCATGCAGCCGGGTCCGGCTCGATACTGGCTCCATGCAGCCGGGTCCGGCTCGATACTGGCTCCATGCAGCCGGGTCCGGCTCGATACTGGCTCCATGCAGCCGGGTCCGGCTCGATACTGGCTCCATGCAGCCGGGTCCGGCTCGATACTGGCTCCATGCAGCCGGGTCCGGCTCGATACTGGCTCCATGCAGCCGGGTCCGGCTCCATGCAGCCTGGTGCGGCTCGATACTGGCGCTATGCAGCCTGGTGCAGCTTTACATACTGTTCACTTATAGCAGTGATGGCTAAACCTCGGCACCCCAGGTGTTAATGAACTGTATCCCATGACCCATGCAGCTTGCCGCTGGCCCCATGCAGCCTGGTGCGGCTCGATACTGGTGCTATGCAGCTGGCTACTGGCCCGCTGCACAGCCTGGTGCAGCTTTACATACTGTTCACTTATAGCAGTGATGGCTAAACTTTGGCGCCCCAGTGTTAATGAACTGTATCCCATGACGCGTAGTCACACATAAGGCTGGCTGAGCATCATGGGACATGTAGTTCCAAACCATTTGGGGTGTCAGGATTCACCTTCCATGGTTTATAGCATGGTACAGCTTAATATACACTTGCGGTATGGTACATGTTAATCTGTATACTGTCCTAGTTGTCCTGCTTTATTTATACACTGAAGTTACATTGCATGACTATTCTGTGTATAAAAGAGTAATATATCCTGTACATATATTTTTACACGAATATTGTATTCATTTTTGATGTAATGGTTCTGTCAGCTGAACTTTCTTCTCCAGTTTCTGTTAATTGTAACACTGTAGCCTTTGTGACATTCATCCATATGCTGCCAGTTTAGAAATGTTACCTGGCTGTGTAGGCTGGTTTGGCACCAGTGTATTGGTGTTTGTAAACAATGCTTTCATTTTTCACACACAGAAAGGAAACATTAAGACTCTCTCTAAAATAAGTATCAATAAGCCGAGTGATGTCAGGAGGACCCCATGTTTTCAAATTGTGAATAAAAATATGCACTTTTTATTTTCTTTTCCCTGCAAGAATTAACCTTTTGTGCTGGTTCGGTTTTCGACACATTATATTTTATGTAAGCTCCACCTATGCTGCACCCCATTACTTTTTTTATAAATTAGTAAGTCCTTCCTTTGTGCCAGTTTGGTTTTAAAGATATTGCACGTTCTATTTAATCAAACCCTTCTCACAGTGCACCCCATGTTTTTAAAACACAGATATATAAAAATGCCATTAGTTTGTGCTGCATTTGTACCGGTTTGGTTTTGGAGATATTGGTGGTTTTATTTGTTCTATTCCGATCTCGTTAACGTTAGACTAAAGTTGCTATTCCAATGTATCTCGTTCTTGTAAGGGGTTATTCACTAACCTCTGCATTGCACCGACTGGTGAATTTCGGGGCAATTTGTCTATTCACTGAGCTGTCAATTCACCAAACACAGGCAAAATACAGTGCAATTCACCACAATTTGGCAGCACTGAAATTGTGCCTTCTGTTCACAGAATGCTGAACTACACTGAAATTCTGGCGAAATGCCCGATTTTCAATGTTTCAGTTCGACAGGTTCAAACAGGCGAATCCCATAGGAGTCAATGTAAATAGTAAAACAAATTTAAATTTTTATTTTTTAATTTTTATAAAGACCTTTAAAAATCTTTTAAAATTGGGAAACAAAAGTTATTTTCGTTTTCTGCAAAAAGCCTCTTTATTTTTGAACACCCGTTTTTATGGTTATTTTTTTTAGACTAGTTCTTGTTTCCCAATTTTTAAAAAAAGTGTTTATTTTTTTTAAATTCTATTCCGTAACGGACTTTTTTTTTTTTAACTCTTTAAAGGATTTTTATTTTTATTACACACTTTTTTAATACGTTTTTATTGATTTCAACACTTATTAGAACAGGAGAGTCCGTCCCCTCAGTTCGGTGAAATTCGCCGATGCCATTTCGACACAGTTCATCGTTTTTCACTGACGTCCGGTAACTGCTTTGGCGACTCCAATTTCGTCAAAATAAGGTGAACATTCGCTAAATCGTAAATTAACCATATTCTCAGCGAAAATCAACGCATCAAAATTGCACGGAATTTCGGTCTGGAGATGGTATTTCTGAAAGGAATACCGTTTCTTTCGTGGCATTTTTTTTTTTTTTTCTTTTAGGCTAGGGTCAGACTAACGAATTTTTCACGACTACCGTCAAAAAGTGCATTGATGCGTCCGAATGCCTTTTGTCACGGAAGACGCGATGGCCATGATTTTTTTATGGATCCAAACCAGGAAACTTTGGGCATCTGGACGTGATGTTGGCCGGACATGAGCAGCGTCTGATGTCTCCTAATCACGCACACACGCCGCTATGCGAACGCAGCGCACTCTGTACGTCAGTACTAGCGGTTCCACGTTCTTGGAAAAATGCGTTCGTTTGCCGCTTGCGTTGCGCGGCTGAACTTTTGTGCGGCGTACTTCATGTGTGGGCCTGCGTTGGACGTCATTTGCTGCTACCACGGCCGTAATAAAGTGCGGCTAAACGCACGTTCACACTTCGTTCGTCTGACCCCAGCCTAAAGCTCTGTGTCCAGATTCTTCCATCATGAAAAATCCAACTTTCCCCTCGGCGGAGCGGCACGCTGAGGGGAGGGGCTGGATCTGCAGCACACGGTGCCTGCGCTGTGTGCTGTAAATCCCTCCCACCGGTGATGATTAGCAGACATCCCTCCATCTGTTCTTTTCCTCGGTCCAGCAGCACGGGGAGAGGAGAGCCTCCCCGCAGCCAGACCTGGGCCAGGTGCCGCTGGGACCCCCCCCTCTGGCAGTCTGCCATGCACAATACCAGTCTTTTCTAAAAAGAAAATCCTTTTTTTTTGTTTTTTTTATATATATACTATTCCTATTAAATGGGCATTAATTTAGATGTATTTTATTCAATAGAAACTTTTTTGCCTATATGACATGCACTTTGTGAAAATAAAAAAGGTTATGGCGTTTACATTTTAATTTAGTGGATTCCTGTCCAGTGCGGAGAGAAGCAAACGTAATGCAGTGTAGACACGTTGCGAGGCGGAGCAGAGTGGAGTGGAGTGAAGTCAAGCCTGCAAAAGGTTTGCTTCGCTATGCTGTGCGTCGCTACATGCTCAGTGTGTCTCAGGCTTAACATGGGACCCCGGAGCAGGTAGCCACGACAGGTGGCACAGTCAGCCTTATGCAGTGGAAGCACGGGAACAAATTCCAGTGTTCTTTTGCCGTTTTTGCACAACCACTCTCTCGTGAGCTCACACAGAGCTGGCAGCAGGGTCGCACTTGGCTTCGCAGAGTCCTATGGGCTCTAGGAGATGATACTCGCATAGCTGCCAATATCTGTTTAGCGCATACAATTATTCAGGCTCAAGTCCCCAATACAGCAGCTTGGTTGGAATAGGTAACATGGAGCTGATAAGGGGGGAAAAAAAACCTGTCACGGGCTGATATCCCTTAGCTCCCTATCACCAGGCTTGTTCTGACCCAGCTATCGTGTCAGTGGCTGCAGTTGGCATAAGAGGGAGCTGAAAAGAGGTACTAGCTGTGGCACCGATGGGTATGGAGCCAAGCGCAACCCTGCTGCGCAGTCTGCAGAAGTGTGAGCGAGCGTGGTTATTCAGAAAGAATAAATCACTGGGAACTATTAGTTCCCAATTTTTGTGTGTGTCAAGAGGAAGCGGTGGATCATGCCACCCCCTTAGGCTAAGGTCAGACGAAAGCATTTTTAACGTGCGTTTAACCGCACAAAATCACGGCCGTACTAGCAGCAAATGACGTCCAATGCCGGGGAACATACGAAGAACGGCCGCACAAAAGTTCGTCCGCGCAACGCAAGTGGCAAACGAACGCATTTTTTCTAGAACGTCAAACCGCTAGTAATGACGTACAGAATGCGCTGCGGCCGCATAGCGGCGTGTGTGCGTGATTAGGAGACGTCAGACGCTGCTAATGTCCGGCCAACATAACGTCCAGACGCAAAAAGGGTTTTATTGATGATCCGTACAAAATCACGGACGAAAATGCGCATCGTATGACCGCTATCGCGTATTCCGTGAAAAAATGCGTCCATTCGTTCGAACGCAATTTTTCACGGACAACGCGACAAATGCGTTAGTCTGACCCTAGCCTTATACCGTGGGATCTCAGGTAAGTTTGGGATTTTTTTGGTCGGTTTATTCTATTGTGGTAAGTGGTTTAGCAAGCCCCAGCTCCTGGGATTCGGTATTTCTCTCTGATTTATGGCCGGAGTCAGACGAGCGTTTTGCAGAGCGGGTGGAATGTCCGTGAGAGTGAACGTTCCTTCCACTCTGTCGCCTGTCTGGCCGCCTCGCTGAGCACAGTTAGTGCGCTCATCGCTGCAAGACTCAATCCTCCTATGGAGGATCGCGCTTTGCAGCCCCATCGAACGCACATTGTAGTGTTTCGATGGGGAGGCTTTCAGAACGTCCGCAGCATGCCCGCTGTACCGTGTGCTACAGCATGTGGCCAGCCCTGTCGAAGCATCACAATGCTGCGACGGATGCCGGGAGGCACGTCAGTAAGGGCGCACAAAACATCTCCAGTTGAAAAGATTGAGAAAGGTTGGAGTAGCTCGTTCTTCTCACTCTGCCTGCAAATTAACAGGAGTGATACAAAGTATCGGAGACGTTAACATACGGTAAGTGATGTGATCGTAATGGCAATTGAAGCTGCTAATTTAACGGCAAGATTGGAATAGGGCCCCTAGGCTGCAAAGAGGGAGGGTTTGATCAAATATATTGCCCATTATCGCCAAAACCAAATTGGCGTAAACAAATGGAATAAAAATTTTTTTTTCTCATGTCAGTGGGTGCATTCTTCATGCAAGTGGTTTTGCATGCGCATTTGCGTGAGGCGGGGGGGGGAACCATTTGTGCGCAACGTCATATCTATGCGCAACGAACGCGCGTTAACGTCTACCGCTGGTGATCTTATGCAAATGAATTTGCGTGTGCGTCCTATACTTAACACTGTCAGAGCAAATGCGCTCGTGCGCTGGTACGCGGATGGTATTACAATCTGTGCACAACGAAGGTTTGCGCGAATTTTCGTAACGTCTTTGAAAAGCAGGTGGTAACTGTAAATTTGATTGTCCTGGCCGAAACGAAATACACCAGCACAAAATAAAAAAATACAGCACAGTACAGTTACACATTCTACACATACCCAAACAATAAAATTAATAAAATGGCTTTATTTATTTTTTTCTGCAGCATATATACTCAGGTTGTTGCGCCTGTCAAAGTCAATCTAACGTTAGAAAATGGTGGTTCTTAATTCTGATTGGCTGAATCCCGTGAAAAAAAACAGTCCGAACACAGATTTCTGTGCGCAACGTACTTTGCGCACAGTTTTTTGCGCGTGGCTTTTATGCACAAAAATTTTTTGACGGCCGAAAAATGCGCTCGGATTGAAATACCACGTCAATTTTAGCACGATCACGGACTTTTTTGTGCGCAAAAAAAATTGCGCTGCACGAGCGCAATTGGGCAGAGAATGTAATAGAGCCCATAGGGTGCAAATTGGGTGGAGCTTGCATAAAAGAGAAAGAATGAGTGATCGCTCCAAAAACCGAAATGGCACAAATGTTCAGTTCTGCAGCACAACCTAATGGCATCATTTTATTCCCCTTTTAGAAACATGGTGTGCCAGCTTCACACAGCTTTGTTAATACACGTGTAATGGCATTTTTTTTAAAAATATGTATTTATTCCCCCCCAGATCTGGTCTATAGGACTTGGACGATGGACGACATAGATGACAACACCACGGTTCTTTCTACTTTACGTTCTTTCAATAAGTTTCTTTCTCAACCCCTGGAGACGTCTTCACAAAGCCTGAATGCGTCCGGACATAGCGGCTGTTCACTCCAGATGCAGTTCCAGCATAGATTTATGGTATATTGCCACTCTGACCTTTTTAGATCCGTTGAGAATGTTCCACTTCCTAGGGTTAACTGGCTAAACATTGAATATTGATTACCACTCAGGATGACAGCCCTTCTGGGGTCTTAACTAGGGATGAGCTGTTCGGGTTCGGAGTTCGGCCCAAACTTTTTGGGTGTGTTCGGTTCGAGTTTGAAAAAAGTATCGAAAATGATTAAAAAAATCGAGAAATAAAGAGACTCTTTACTGCAGAATATTATAAGCAACGGTTTATTAGATATTGAATTAAAAACTAATGTATACGTGGAAAGATTCTCAACTCTAAATGACCTCTGTTCACAGGGCATAACACCAGGTGTTTTTAGTCTGGTAATCAATTTGATACATTGCACACTATACTGAGGGGGTGGGGTGGTGTCTGCTTTTGATTGAGATTTGAGAATTAATTTCCCTCCTAAAACTTCCTAATATGCTGCATTTAACTGGTGTTTTGAAAAAAATTCAAAATAACATCTAAAGCAATGTTATTTTTCACCTCGGGATTAAACATTCACAGGGTTATTCAGAGAGCGGTGAAAAGCAGGAGAATAACTGGAGAAGTGAAAATTCTAGGTCAAAATAGCCAAACCAGAAAAGTTCTCCCATTTAACTCACTTTCCAAATTGGCTATTTGGTCTAGATTGTTCTCTTCTCCTGCCAGTTCTTCAGTCTTTCACCTCTCTCTCAGGGTTGTTCAGAGAAAGGTGAGAACCAGGAGAATGGCAGGAAAAGAGAACAATCTGGACCAAATAGCCGATTTGGAAAGTGAGATAAGGCTAGGGTCAGACTAACGCATTTTTCGCAGCGAACGTCAAAAAGTGCGTCCGAACGCATTGAGGTGTTTTTTCACGGAAAGTGCTTAAACGGTCATACAATGTGCATTTTTGTGCGTGATTTTTTACGGATCCAAACCAGGAAACTTTGGGTGTCTGGACGTTATGTTGGCTGGACATGAGCAGGATCTGACATCTCCAAATCACACACACACGCCGCTAGTGGACACAGCGCACTCTGTACGTCCGTACTAGCGGTTCTGCGTTCTCGAAAAAATGCGTTCATTTTCCACTTGCGTTGCGCAGCCGGACTCATTGCCCGTCATTTTCTGCTAGTGCGGCCGTGATTTAAGTGCGCCTAAACACACGTTAAAAATTCGCTAGTCTGACCCTAGCCTAAATGGGAGAATTTTTCTGGTTTGGCTATTTTGACCTAGAATTTTCACTTCTCCAGTAATTCTCCTGCTTTTCACCGCCAAAAAATCAGTAAACTTTTTCTGCGTATCCGAAAATGTCTCCTCTTTTCATACAGACTGCCGCCCCAAGCAGTTGTCTATGGATAGATTAAAGGAAAAGCATTTACCATCAATTGAAATGTCATTTTTTGGTTTTTACATATTTCTTTACATCCTAGAAATCCGCCACTTCATGGGCAGGTTATGGGGACCTCCTAGGCACGATATTTGAAGGAATTCTTTGCTTTTATTTTTAACCCTTATTTCATGGAAAACTCACTGTCCCTTTTAAAAACTTTTTTTTTTTTTCACTTTTTGTCCTTGTTTCCTGTCCCCCAGGGCACTACCCGGACCCCCATACACCTTTTATGGCAAATATCTAGCAAATATGCCCTCTTGGAGGGCACTCTAAAAACCGAATTTTCAGCCCCATTGACTTGTATTGAGTTCGGGTTCGGCTCCGAACCGAACTCAGGGAGTGTTCGGCTCATCCCTAGTCTTAATAAAGACCTTAATTATTATTATTTTTTTATTATTATTTTTTTGTAGGGGTTAAAATGTGTGTAAAGTTTAATTGATAATGCCCCAATTTAATCCTCATTAGTATTTGAAAAATTAAAGGAAATATACTGTGACCTCTGAGCAGGTCTGATACGTTACATGGAGTTTAGGTCCAGGTAAAGACATGAGAGACGAAGCAATCCCTAACCTCAAGCAGAGGTAGGGAATAATTGGAGATCCCCAGACCAATTGGGATTAAACCCTAATAGAGTATGCAAAAGAAAAGGATAGAGAGTGCAAAATACACTCCCTCTCCCTTAGACGGGGGAATTAGAAACCTCATTTTATTAATGGATATTGCCAGATAAAATAACATACAGAGAATACAACAAATCCCGTATGTAATGAATTGGAAGAAGCCGTCAAATATAGACCCAGCACTTGTAAGCACTATGCTGCTGCTCTACTATCCTTGATAGGTTAAGGTATACATAGTAACTCGTGTGCATCTGTAATGTAATCACCAAGATGAAGATCGATAGGCAGAGCTGCAAAGCCCCTACCTTCAATAAACCTTACTGCTGCATTACAGCAGCCAGGGAGAGCTCTGGGGTCCTTCAATGATACAAGGTGTTGCTGTAATTTCCATACACAGACATTATGCAGCACATACAGATACAAGGTGTTACTGTAATTTCCATACACAGGCATTATGCAGCACATACAGATACAAGGTGTTACTGTAATTTCCATACACAGGCATTATGCAGCACATACAGATACAAGGTGTTACTGTAATTCCCATACACAGGCATTATGCAGCACATACAGATACAAGGTGTTGCTGTAATTTCCATACACAGGCATTATGCAGCACATACAGATACAAGGTGTTGCTGTAATTTCCATACACAGGCATTATGCAGCACATACAGATACAAGGTGTTACTGTAATTTCCATACACAGACATTATGCAGCACATACAGATACAAGGTGTTACTGTAATTTCCATACACAGGCATTATGCAGCACATACAGATACAAGGTGTTACTGTAATTTCCATACACAGACATTATGCAGCACATACAGATACAAGGTGTTACTGTAATTTCCATACACAGGCATTATGCAGCACATACAGATATTGGTATTTTTGGAAGCTACATTGCTAATAATATCATTATGATCGCTACAAACCCCCATAAGCAGGAGATCTGAACATTTTTATAATCTCTTTATCACCTTTACTGTATTTTACACAAAGGCCATTTCTGCCTGAATGCTGCTAATGCAGACCCCCGTGTGAAATTGTGTAATATAAAGGACACCATCTAGAGTTCAGAAGTTTTCTTTCCAGAAATATTTCTGAAGTGTAAATACATTAAAAGTCTGTAAACTTACATTACTTAATTTTTTTTTTTTACTCGCAGAACATAAACTCTTTGACAAATTAAAATGTTACCCTACATTTACCAGTTAACTCTGAATCCCATGGTTCATATAAATGCTATTTCTTTTTTAAGAAAAATGACTTGGTAGTGAAGGGGTTAATGGGCTAAAGTGGTCAGGGTGTGTTGAGTGTCTTTTAACATCTTTCCTGGTGCAGGACACATGCTATGATCCTGTCAATGGCAGATGACCAGCACCTGAATAAAAGCCGTTACACCTGGGATTTATAGGGTTAACTAATTATATTACATGTTAACCCCCTTAACCCAGTGGCAGCTCTAGGAGGCAGGTAGGCCTGATCTCCACAGGAGGCCTAGCACGCTCCTCGGCTCTCCGTCATCGAACACATTTTCCTTTTTTATTTCTTAAATGTTTATTTTCTGCCCCTTTTTTTTATATGTATATCCAGGTGGAAGACCAAGCTTCCCAGATCCGTACAAAGTCGAACCTCATTCAAGTGGAGCGTGAGAAGATGCAGATGGATCTGAGCCATAAGCGGGCTCGTATTGAACTGGAAAAAGAAGCCAGCGCCAATGCCAAGAACTTTGAGGTGAGACTTTGGATAGTGATTGTTTTATACCAGGTGCATGTTTGGGCTCTGATTCACGTGCGGCTCTTGGGCTCTGCTGTGCAGGAATGTTGGAAAACTATGTAAGGAGGTGGAAAACCATTGTAAATTGATGTATTCATCCAGGGGATAATAACCTTGGCCCTCCAGATGTTTTGGAACTACTAAACTACAGCTCCCACGATGCTCAGACACTTACTTGTTTGACTGAGCATCATGGGAAATGTAGTTCTGGAACAACACGTTTGCAGACCCCTGCTCCAAACCAGGGTTTTCGGGACCCTCAACCAGGCCAGATTTTAAGGATCACCTTGGGGAAATGCAGACTGAATCCTGCAATCACTGAGCAGCAAATCATATCACCTGTGCTGTGCTTCACATATCCTGCAAACCTGGCGAGGCGGAGGGTCTCGAGGACAGGTTTGGGAAACACTGCTCTAAACACTAATGAATTATTTTCTTAAAGGGACACTACCCCTTGCATAAACTGTAACTGGATTACTTGTGCACTACAAACAAAACCACCTTCTAAAACACCTTATAAAACACATGCTGCTGCGGTTTTCTTTTTCTTTGTTTGAAATAATTGTATGTAAAAGGGAAAATAATGCAAAGTTTTTTTTAATCTCCTGTTTCCATTTTGTGTATTTTCCCCATGAGGCAATGTTTTCCAAAATGTTATGTTGAGTTTTACTTTGGCTGTGCTTTCTAAACACAGTATTTAACAACTAATGAGGTGGAGGAGTGAATGGCAGCAGGGGTGTATTGTGTTGTTGGGCTACTCCAGTTAAGGCTCAGGTCAGACGAGCGCATTCTGTGTGGACTGTGCGTCCGTGCACAACGGACGTACTTTCTGACTGACGACATGGTAGTGGCCACATGGTCTGTTTTTGTGACTGATGTAGAAGGGAAAATAAATTAATATGAAAAACATTTTGTCCGTCAAAATGCTGGACGTATAAATGCAGTCCGTCTGACTTCGTTCCATCACTCACACACAAAGCTTTGTGGACGCTGCGGACGCAGCGCACTCTGTGCGTCCGTTCTAGCGGATTTACGTTCTTGCTTAACCTGCATCCGTTATGCGTCTCCAGTTCCGTGTGGACGTACTTTGTGTGTGGGGCTCCATTGGTCATAATTATATGCTATAACGGACATACAAATGTGCAGCAACACGGACGTGATCAGTGCGCTCGTCTGACCTGAGCCCAAGGCTAGGGTCAGACTAACGCATTTGTCGCGTTGTCCGTGAAAAAGTGCATTCGAACGAATGGACGTATTTTTTCACGGAATACGCGGTAGCGGTCATACGATGCGCATTTTCATCCGTGATTTTGTACGGTTCATCAATAAAACCCTTTTTGCATCTGGACGTTATGTTGGACGGACATGAGCAGCGTCTGACGTCTCCTAATCACGCAAACACGCCGCTATGCGGACGCAGCGCACTCTGTACGTCAGTAGTAGCGGTTTGACATTCTAGAAAAAATGCGTTCGTTTGCCACTTGCGTTGCGCGGACGAACTTTCGTGTGGCCGTTCTTCGTATGTTCCCCGGCATTGGACGTCATTTGCTGCTAGCACGGCCGTGATTTCGTGCGGTTAAAAATGCTTTCGTCTGACCTTAGCCTTAGAGCTGGCAGCTGAATGAGATGACGGAGATCTTAAATTTATAATCTACCCCCTGGTGATGTCCTTTGAATCCATCCCACACAATACAATACAATGAGGTGAGTCAGTGATTGACTCCTAGACCTCATTCATTGACCAAAGCCACACAGTGAGGAGCAAGTGATGGAAAGATACTGGGAGGGGGGTGCAGTTTACAACACAAAATATCACACAATGGATGCACCCAGTGACACAGCGGAAAATATCACACAATGGATGCACCCAGTGACACGTATAGAGGAAAATATCACACAATGGATGCACCCAGTGACACATATAGAGGGAAATATTTTCTTAGCCAAACAAACAAGAGAAAAACAAATCACATGTAAGATGTCAGCAACATCAAATAAACACAATAAGGACATTTCATTTTTTGGTGATGGCGACCCTTTAAGGTGGTCCATTCCCATCAGCACTTTGCACACTTGTGATTATCAGCCTTTCCTCTCAGTTGCTTAGTTGATTGTTTACACTTACTGTCAAGGTCCTGCAACAGGCTCCTTCACCGCATGCAAATGCAGCTGGAGGGGCGCAAGTGGCATGTGTATATACTGTGCCAGCCAAGGTTCCAGCCAATAGTCATAACCACAAAAGAAGGGGCAGAATCTGTTGCCATAAAATGAAGCAAAAGTGAAGCAGAATGTTAGGGCTTGTGTTGGCCTTAAGGCCAGAGTCAGACGAGCGGTAGTAAGAGCAGAAGGAACGTACACGAGAGGGGACGTTCCTTCTACTCAACGCTCGTCTGGCCGCCTCGCTGAGTGCAGTTAGTGCGCTCAGCGCTGCAAGGCTCGATCCACCTATGGAGGATCGCACTTTGCAGCCCCGTCGAAACACGTACTTTGACGGGGAGGCTTGCAGAACGGCCTGTCGCACGCGCAACATCGTGTGGCAGGCCCATCGTGACGCTGCGATGGATGTCGGCAGGCACGTCAGAACGGGTGCATGTCGTCGTCTGACCCCCCCCCCCCGCCTTAAACAAGCACACATAGAAATTAAGGATAGGGTTGATTTACTAAGCCTAACCCTAGCTATAGAAAAGCTATGTTTTTACATAAACCTGGTCATGTTTGCTATCATACTCTGCCCTTTCCAATGATAGCTGTAGAGCTCCAGAGGTACAAGGGTCTAAATGATTGTAAATGGTATTTATCTTCTTCTTTTTTTTTTTTTTTTTTAGCAGAGCAAGGCACCTCCCTTATGGCAAGCACATGCCTACTCTGCCTAATTATAAATCCGGCCCCGACCTAAGACCTCTCTGTGATGCTTCCTTTCTCATAATTGGTTGTCCCTTTGTCCAGGAGGACTCCTTTGCTACTACGGTCAGCCTGTGGCTGCTTCCGTGTGTTCCTCCACTGTAGAACCTCAGGATAAGGTTGTAGCTTCATACAGGTCTTGCCCCTCTACCAAGTTTCAACACTGTGTGGTCCTCCACTGCAGAGCCTCAGGATAAAGTCTCTGCTCCATTCATGTGTTGCCACTTTGGCTTTAACATTCCGCGTGTTCGTATTCTCGTGTTGCCTTCTCTATAGAACCAGAGGATAAGGTTTTGCCTTTTTAACCTGTATTGTCTTATAACCAGTTGGTTATACATTGGTAGCTCTTGCTACATAACAGAGTGTTACCCGGTATATTAGATTCCTTTTGGATTGTAAACCCAATATTGCGCCACTAGGACTCCCTTCCTTTCCTTGTATACATAGCGCATTTTCCGTCGAGGGGTTTTGTGCACGTCCTAGGTGGCAGAAAACCTTAACTGTGGCACCATCTCAAATTCCAGTAGCGGCTCCGTAGTATCGCTGTTTTTAAATTCTACAATGTAAAACTGCGCTCCCATCAAGCAAGGCCAGGCAGGTGTCACCACAATCCATGGAGCCACTTCTCCAAAATGCTCACAGAATGAAAGCTGGATTTGGATCCGTATTGCAGGTTTTAATGTCTGATAAGTAAAGATGAGGGATTTCACCACCTCTACAGCCGTATTGCGAACGATACAGCGAAAGAAAATCGTTGTACAGTCACAAAATCTCTCGCCTTTCTTTCTTCATTAGATTATAACGAAAGTCAGTCGTGTCAATTTAAAAATCCAGCTTGTAAATGAGTAACGTGTTTTAATGCGTGATTTTTATAAGAAAAAAATATATTTTTTCTTCCCTCTCTTTCCCCCCCCCTCCTTTTCTGTTAAAGCGAGAGGCGGATCGCAATCAGGAGCTGCTCACCCGCATCAAGGTGTTGGAAGATAAAGAGACGGATTTCCAGAACCGTCTACAGGAGCAAAATGAAATGATCAAATCCTTCAAGAAAACAATGGAGTCGCAGAGCAAGAAGCTCCTCGACAAAGAAAACAAATTATCCGAAGCTAACGAGGTGATACTCCCCCCTTGTATACTTTTGCAATTCTTCTAATTTGGGAATCCCGAGTCTAGCATTTTTCATTTTTTTCTTTTTTAAAGGTTAGTTTAACATGCTTGTGCTTAACCCCTTCAGTGCTGTGCCATTTTTCAGCAGACCTTCCGGTTTTAGACAATAACTTTAATTTGAATACTCAAATGCTGACATTTTCCATATTTATCAGCAAAAACTGTTTCCTTTTTGAAATTGGACTTTCTGAACAACAGCATAGGAGAATCTCTCCTTTCTCCTCCTTTCTCCTCCTTTCTCCTCCTTTCTCCTCCTTTCTCCTCCTTTCTCCTCCTTTCTCCTCCTTTCTCCTCCTTTCTTCTCCTTTCTCCTCCTTTCTTCTCCTTTCTCCTCCTTTCTCCTCCTTTCTCCTCCTTTCTCCTCCTTTCTCCTCCTTTCTCCTCCTTTTCTCCTCCTTTTCTCCTCTTTTCTTCTCCTTTCTTCTCCTTTCTCCTCCTTTCTCCTCCTTTCTCCTCCTTTTCTCCTCCTTTTCTTCTCCTTTCTTCTCCTTTCTCCTCCTTTCTTCTCCTTTCTTCTCCTTTCTTCTCCTTTCTCCTCCTTTCTCCTCCTTTTCTCCTCCTTTTCTCCTCCTTTTCTCCTCCTTTTCTCCTCCTTTTCTCCTCCTTTTCTCCTCCTTTTCTCCTCCTTTTCTCCTCCTTTTCTCCTCCTTTTCTCCTCCTTTTCTCCTCCTTTTCTCCTCCTTTCTCCTCCTTTTCTCCTCCTTTTCTCCTCCTTTCTCCTCCTTTTCTCCTCCTTTTCTCCTCCTTTTCTCCTCCTTTTCTCCTCCTTTTCTCCTCCTTTTCTCCTCCTTTTCTCCTCCTTTTCTCCTCCTTTTCTCCTCCTTTTCTCCTCCTTTTCTCCTCCTTTTCTCCTCCTTTTCTCCTCCTTTTCTCCTCCTTTTCTTCTCCCATCCCCCTACAGCCAATGACACGCGTCGGCTGCGGAGCAGACCGAAATCAGTGACACCTGCCTGTCCTTAAGGGGTTAAAGCAGAAACAGGAATTAGCAGTCACTGGGAGGGGTGGATTGGGACAGATGGCTTATTTAAATTATTTATTGAAGTACTTTACAATCTTCATGAAATGAAAGCTAAGATTCTGTGGCTATTATTTGAGAAAAATTCTAATTGATGTTTTACAGGTAAACTATTGGCACGTTACGTTTGCACCGAGTATTAAATATCAAGTCTAAAACCGTGTGGCGCATTTTAAAACTCCAAAAAAACAAACAAACTCTAAATTCCCAGAGCGGTGACATGCCATTTTTGACACTGTAAGGACACTCCTATGCCTGTAAAAATTATAACTCGGAGTAAATAATACGGGGGGGGGGGGGGGAAATGCGCACCAAAATAATCCTTGATCGAATTTCACAAACTTCTAATCATCTGTATGTGCACTTACTCGGGTCTGCTATCCATTTTGACATCTGCATCTGTTTATAAAGTATTTTACCAGGAAGGATACATTGAGATTTCTCACGTTTTCAAGTATGTCCTACTACACTAATAATGCTAATGTGAGCCCAAACGCAAAACTACTATAAAATCAATTTGGCTGTCGCCAAGTGATACGATGAATAAACATTTAATTTTAATGAGGGGAGGAACCTTCTTTTAAAAAAGGGATCTTTTGATGTAATTCTGCAACAAGGGTTTGTTATGGGCTCTGTTTAAAGCTCTACGAATACCATACTACATCTTTTTTCGTAGGCGTTTGCCCCGATTATGGCAGCTGAACAGATCTAAGGCCATTTGTTCCAATCTGTGCAGTCTGCCGCAGTAAAACCACCTGTTTTTTCCAATGAAAGAAGGTTGGTTAGTGAATCATTAACCCCTAAAGCTTAGACTTTGTGTACAGTTGTGTTCAAAATTATTCAACCCCCAATGCTGTAAAGGGTTTTAGGGAATTTAGTGTACATTTGTAATTGTATTCAGAATGAAATCCTACAAGGACTTTTTAAAGAACCATATGCAACTAAAATGACATCAATTGGTTTTGTAATACAGTAGTAAATGTTTCTTTTGTGAATTCTTCATTGACACAATTATTCAACCCCTTAGGCTAGGGTCAAACGAAAGCATTTTTCCCCGCGAACGTGAAAAAGTGCATCCGAACGCATTGACGTATATTTTCACGGAATGCGCAAAAACGGTCAGACGACGCGCATTTTCGGGCGTGATTTTGTACGGATCGTCAATAAAACTCTTTTTGCGTCTGGACGTTATGTAGGCTGGACATTAGCAGCGTCTGACGTCTCCTAATCACGCAAACACGCCGCTATGCCGCAGCTGCGCACTCAGTACGTCAGTACTAGCGGTTCAGCGTTCTCAGAAAAATGCATTCAAATTCCACTTGCGTTGCACGGCCGGACTTTTGTGCGGCCGTACATCGTATAGTGGCCGTCATTGCCCGTCATCTGCTGCTAGTGCGGCCGTAATTATGTGCGCCAGAACGCACGTTAAAAGTGCGCTGGTCTGACCCCAGCCTTAAAGACTACCACTCTGAAGAACAGAGGTTCATTCAAGTGTTTTCAATCAGGTATTGAAAACACCTGTGGATGTCACGGAGCAGCAATAAAGCATAATAAGCACCAATTAGGCAGCTTTAAAATGAATGTGATACTCAGCTCCTTCTAGACATTTACTGGTGTGGTTACAAACATGGTGAAGTCAAGAGAAAGGTCCAGGAAGACAAGAGAAGAGGTGATTTACTCTTCACAGGAAGGGCAATGGCTATAAGAAGATTGCAAAGATGTTAAAGATACCAAGAGAGATCCTAGGAAGCATCATTCGCAAATTCAAGGCAAAGGGCACTGTTGAAACGCTACCTGGTCGTGGCAGAAAGAAGATGCTGACTTCGACTGCTGTGCGCTACCTGAAGCGTAGAGTGGAGAAAAGTCCCCGTGTGACTGTTGAGGAACTGAGAAAAGATTTGTCAGATGTGGGTACTGAAGTTTCAGCTCAGACAATACGGCGCACAATGCATAATGAAGGCCTCCATGCCAGAACTCCCAGGCGCACCCCCTTGCTGTCTCCAAAGAATAAGAAGAGTCGACTGCAGTATGCCAAAAGTCATGTGGACAAACCACAGAAGTTTTGGGATAGTGTTCTGTGGACTGATGAAACAAAATTAGAACTGTTTGGGCCCATGGATCAACGCTATGTTTGGAGGAGGCCTATGAAGAAATGAACACCTTGCCTACTGTGAAGCATGGCGGGGGGTCAATCATGCTTTGGGGCTGTTTTGCTTCTGCAGGTACAGGGAAGCTTCAGCGTGTGCAAGGTACCATGAATTCTCTTCAGTACCAGGAGATATTGGATGACAATGTGATGCAGTCTGTCACAAAACTGAGGCTTGGGAGACGTTGGACCTTTCAACAGGACAATGATCCCAAGCATACCTCCAAGTCCACTAGAGCATGATTGCAGATTAAAGGCTGGAACATTTTGGAGTGGCCATTGCAGTCACCTGACTTAAATCTGATTGAGAACCTCTGGTGGGACTTAAAGAAAGCAGTTGCAGTGCGCAAGCCTAAGAATGTGACTGAACTGGAGGCTTTTGCCCATGACGAATGGGCGAAGATACCCGTAGATCGCTGCAAGACACTTGTGTCAAGCTATGCTTCACGTTTAAAAGCTGTTATAACTGTAAAAGGATGTTGTACTAAGTACTAAGATTGAATGTCACTTGGGGGTTGAATAAAACTGATAATGATGTGAGCACAGAAAAGACATTTGTGGTTATTTCATTATAAATGTTATGTTATATTTGTCTGACCTACACGTGCCTCTTTGATTTAATTGTAAGCAAGATGACTGATCAAAATCAATGTCAAACTGGCCAAAACACTCAATTTCAGTGGGGGTTTAATAATTTTGAACACAACTGTATGGAAAAAGCTTGGGTAATATGAAAGATCTGGTGTCAACAGCTGGCTGTTCAGTTTACCTTGTTTGTGGGATGGTGTATGTTTACGTGTCACCCTTGTGAACTACTGCTACACAGTTTACGTTGGTATTTTGGTGGCGAGGTGCGGTTAAATGCTTCCACGTTTTAAGTATTCTTGTATGTATGACCAGGAGCCTCTTGGCAAGACACAATTGATTTAACCCCTTAACTACCAAGCGTTTTTTTTTTTGTTTTTTTTCGTTTATAATTTTTAATTCTACAGGAAGAAATATTTTGGTATATTCCTAATGCATTTTTTTTTCTTACTGCACTAACCTATTTGGCCAGTAGATGGTGCCACCTACTGTCAAATTGAGTTACAGCCCTTTCAGGGAACCACGACTGCATCGGCTTGCTGAATGTCCAATGTCAGGATATTTAGTCAGCTGATATTACACTGTTTTAGCTCTTTGGGTATTAAGCCCACAGGGATAAAACTTTGGGGGCACCTTCTGCAGCCCAAAAGCAAACGAAATTCGTTTGCAGCAAAGAAATTAAATTTTCTTTTTGTCCTGCACAGCTGCAGATCGAGGTAACTCTATATCAGGCACCGGATAGTGTCTTTGAAGACCTGGGATATCTCTATCTGTGGTGAAGGGGTTAAATAAGTAATCGTACACTAAAATTGGTCGAAATTTGTTTTCAGCAAACATTTCATTTGCTTTTGGGCTGCAGATCGAGATATCTCGATCGGGGCACCTGATTTTGAAGCCTGAGATTTCTCCGTAGTCAAGGGGATAATTGCAGTAGCAAATGTGTAGCATTAATAGGTTTCTTTTTTGTTTTCTTTTATAATCCAGACCATAACCACATTAAAAGGAAAAGCATCTGAGCTTCAGTGGACAATAATGAACCAAGAGATGCAAATAAAAACTCAGGAGTCGGAGAAACAGGAACTCTCCGAGCAGCTGGAAATGCAAAACAAGTGAGTTGTGGATCAATTCTGTTCCACGAAAGATCTTGGGTGTAGCACCCGCTGTCTTCCCTTCCAGACGCTTTTCTTTCATTACGTGATTTACTTATTCATTTATTTATTTGTTTTCCTTGCTATGAAAAAGCGAATATTTGTTCTAATATACAACTTTTTTGGTGTCTTATGAAAACCCACAACCGGATGAAAGAACGAGCCCTTGAATGTATCCACAAGTGGCGCTATCTGTTGTGGACGCCACCGCTAGCTTGGCTTGATGTAAAAGCCGTTGAAAGCCTGTACCTGAAGGTTCTTGGAACTCGCAAAAAAACGCAGTGTTTTCAGATCTCTGCGGGACATTCCGGACAGAACTAAATCTCCTTTTTTTTTTTTTTTTTTAATCCACAGTTTCTGACTTCCTATTTTTACGGTTTATTGTTGTTAATAATTCAAGTGCAATTTTTGTACGTGTCTTGTTTTGTGTTGCGCGTTCATGAATTTTGATCAAAGCTCTGTCGAATTCGGAATCGCCCTCAGTAAGGGGTGAGCTGGGCCCAGGCCCCATGGTGCGGGAAATCCGTTGCACGCAGCTTGCATGGGGAAAAAAATATTTCATGACTTGATATTAACTAGTGGTGCACCGAAATGGAAATTTCTGTCCGAAACCAAAAATTTGGGATCGGTTCGGCCAAAAATCAGAAATGAGAACCTCGGCCTGGAAACCGGGGACTCGCCTGATCCCGAAGGACGGCCGAGCAAGGTGCTCGGCTGGGCCTCCAGGCCAAGGTTTGCATGGTTGACTGACTGGTTGCACCTACATACTCGCCTGCATCCTCCTACTTCGGCCCTGAGCTCCAGCCGTGACAGCCATCCAGCTGTCATAGACTGGTTGGCTGGCCTCCAGGCTCAGGCGAGCCCCCGGCTCAGCCGAGCCTCCAGGCCCTATTTTTGAAAGGAAAATTTTCTGCTGATATTTTTTTCGGCTGAACTTTCCATTTCGGCCGAAACCGAATGCACCATTTTCGTCCATTTTTTTTTTTTTTTTAATTTTGGTGCATCCCTAATATTAACCCTTTCACTACAAAGTTGTGTTCCCTAAATCCACTGCCAGGACCCACTAGATGTATGGTGTAGGAAACCCCTTTCTATTGCAGACCGTGTTAAAACTAATGTATCTATAAAATACATTGTAGAGTCTGTAAACTTATTTGACAGATGACTTCCCCCTGCTGGCCAAAAACTGTTACTACATTTACAATATGAAAAGAAAATCTCCAAGGTGTGCAAACAGTTTCAGCATCTTGGATGTCATGTCCGAGGTGCTGGAAACTTAGGGGTTTATTTTGGAGCCCATTTCCAAACAAATACTATGCTATGAACGTGTTGAGTTACGCCGTGCGACGTGCAGTCAGATGTTCCTCGTTAGCGAGGCTTCAGCGTGCTTATTTCTGGCTTTTCAGAACTCACTGACTAATTCTTTTAAAATGTGCCTTTTTCAGGAAGATGCAAGAAGGCAACGAGAAAGCCCAAGCTTTTCAAGAACTCCAGGCACTGAATATGGATCTGGAGCAGAATGTTAAGGTACGTTAACCCTTTCTTGTTGCATGACACAATTCTTCCATCATGGGTATTCCTACAGTTAAGGACATGCGACGGAATAATTCAGTCACGTGGTTTAACCCGCCTGTGCAGCCACGAGAGCATGGGTCATCAGAGCCCATACTGTTGTTGGTTGCCTCTGTGTCTGAGACGAGGTGCGAAAAAAGAAAATCCTAAAATGTTTTTGCTGCTCCCCTAAAGCCCCCCATTTACATCATGTTCAGCCAAGTGCCTGAAGTCCTTCAGTATATATGCTGAGGAGTTGCACATGGGGATACCGAGACATTTCTTTCAAGAGCCACATGTACTGCCTGGCCAAAAACTCCACACGCTGTAATATTTGGTTGTGAAGCCTTTTGCTGTGATTGCGGCACGCGTCCGTCGTGGCATCGTTTGGATAAGCTCATGTAATGTCACAGCATTTATTTGCGTCCGGAGTTGCATGAATTTGTGGCCAAGATCTTGTATTGATGATGGGAGAGTTGCGGCGCTGCGTAAAGTCTTCTCCAGCACATTATCCCAAAGATTGTCAATGGGGTTAAGGTCTGGACTGTGCGGTGGCCAATCCATGTGTGAAAATGATGTCTCCTGCTCCCTGAGCCACTCTTCCACAATTTGAGCCCGATGAATCCTGGCATTGCTATCTTGCAATATGCCCGCAGTGCCATCAGGGAAGAAAATACCCATTGATGGAAAACCTGCTCATTCAGTATATTCAGGGAGTCGCATGACCTCATTTTAGGCTGAAACCTATCAGTGCAGTAATTATCCAATGGAAGCCTTGCACGTTTTGGCCTAGCTAATCCCAGGTGGTGATTTTTTTTCATTGGCAAGACAGTGTATATTTTTATAGTTTTTAAGGAATGTGGAGATAGTGTGATTATGTTATCTGGGTAACCTGTTGGAGCAAAGGTACCCAACCCCTGGTTCCCCTTATGTTTCGGAGGAGTCCTAAGGCTGAACATTCTTGGTCATTTCGCAATCCAGATGTTTATCATTGCCCGAGCTCTATAACTCAATCATTGTTTTTCTTGCTGTCGGATAGGCCAAAATAACACAAGTTTTTTTTTTTTTTTTTTTCTTCCCTCTTTCTTAATGTAGCACTTGGAGCAGAAGCTGTCCACTCAGGAGCAGGACGCAGCAATTGTGAAAAGCATGAAATCAGATCTGTCCAAACTCCCGAAACTGGAACGAGAGTTGCAACAGCTTCGAGAAGAGAATGCCTATCACAGGTATAAGAAATAAGGAGGGGGGGGGGTATAATGATCGCATTATATACTGTAGTGACGTCCTAGGGTTAACAGCTCCTACCCGTCTGTGGATCCCACTGTAATTCCTGAAGAAGTGGGGGGGGGTATACCTGTAACAGAGCTGAGGACCCTAACTGGGCCACCACATCTGTTAATGCCACTCCGTTTCCTGACATTCGTTCTCCCACCAGCGGTCGTTCATGCCTGCTCCGGCCCTTAGCTGAAGCTTAAGGACAGATACAATGAGCGAGCAGTAATAGCAATATTCCCCAGAAATGAGGCAGGACTCAGACCTTGGAGTAAGACAGACCGATTCCCTTTAGGCCTGTGTCAGACAAGCACGCTTGCACACATACTGACGTGCCTCCTGATTTCTGTCGCAGCGTTGTGATGTTTCGACTGGGCGGGTCACATTGTGTAGAAAATGCTGGCAGAATGCTTGGTTGTGTAGGGAGAGGTATTAGCAGTAGGAAAAGGGAAGTGCTCATGCCACTGTACAGAGCACTGGTGAGACCTCACTTGGAGTACTGTGTGCAGTACTGGAGACCGTATCTCCAGAAGGATATAGACATCTTAGAGAGAGTTAAGAGAAGGGCTACTAAAATGGTGTACGGCTTGAAGGAGAAAAGTTACCAGGAAAGGCTTAATGATCTTAACATGTACAGCTTGGAAAAAAGACGAGACAGAGGAGATATGATAGAAACATTTAAATACGTAAAGGGAATCCACAAGGTAGAGGAAGGGAGTATATTTAAAAGGAAACAAAATAGCAAAACAAGAGGACATAGTCTTAGATTAGAGGGGCAAAGGTTTAAAAGTAACATCAGGAAGCATTATTTTACTGAGAGGGTGGTGGATACATGGAACAGTCTTCCAGTAGAAGTGGTAGAGGCCAAAACAGTAATTGAATTTAAGCAGGCATGGGATAGGCATAAGGCTATCCTAAACAAAAGATAAATCCAGGTAAAGTATCCATGTAATTGGGCAGACTAGATGGGCCGAAAGGTTCTTATCTGCCGACATTTTTCTATGTTTTTATGCTACAACGGACGTGCTGAAGCCCTCCCTGTCGAAACGGTACGACGCATGTTCAGGGCTGCAAGCGCGAGTCCAGGATCCCCCAGTTCATAGGAGTCTCGTCACCGTAACAAAGATCATAGTGTATGGCCAAGCGAACAAAGTGCAGACACTTTCAAACCCCTACAGTGCAAGTTTAAAAGTCTGTTAATTTCAGCGCTTCGACTTTCCCTTTTGAATTGCCTTTTAATTGGTTTGAAAGTATCCACGAAACGAAACCTAGCGGCAGTCTCTGCATTTCGCATCTGAAGTCTTGCAATATCTTCCGTGTAAGTAAGTGTGTCGGTGAAACCAGAAAACTCTCAACTAGTTGTCACGTTCTGCTTTTCAGGGAAATGAAAGAAAATAACGCGTTACTGAAGGAAGAAGTAGAGGGGCTGCACAGAAAGGTGGAACGTTATGACCGCATGAAAGAGGAGATCGTGACTTTAGAAATGGAGAGAGACGTACGTATAGCGGTTCCTATTTCACCATTTCTAAGCTCTTAATTGTGCGTTTACTCAAGGGTCTAATCGCAAAGCACCGAAATTGCGCTCAATTTCAGTGCTTTGATTTTTTTTTTGGAAAAAAGTCTCCTAAAAGGAGTTCAGACACTACTTATTACTTAAAAAAAAAAAAAATAGGACTATTACAAAGTCTTTTAACCCCTTCACTATCAAGTGATTTTTTTTTTTATTTTTATTTTAAAAAAACATTGCCAGGAATCCGTGTGGTGTTTTTTTTGTGTTTTTTAAAATCATTTTTTATTATACAGTTAGAAATATTTTGGCATATTCCCAGTGAATTTCTTACTGTAATAACATATTTGGCCAGTAGATGGTGCCTACTGCCAAATTGAGTTACAGCCGTTGCAGTTGCAGCTCGTGTTCCTGCTGAATGTCCGATGCCAGGACATTCAGTTTGCTGATTTTACGGTTTTAGCTCTTCGGGCATTATGCTCAGAGGGCTAAAACTTTGGGGGCACCTTCTGCAGCCAAAAATCAAACGAAATTCATTTGTTTGGGCTTCAGATCGTGATATGTCTAGATTTGCCAACGGATGGTGCCTTTTGAAACCAGAGATATCTCGATCTCCGTAGTGAAGGGGTTAAATATAATAATAATGATAAAAAAAAGTTGTCTGTATTTTAAAAGCCCTCTTTGTATTTTATAAAGTGTTTTATTGCAAAAATAAAAGCATAAACAGTCTTGCATATCTTTTTTTTTTTTAATTTTATTTATATATAACCCCCCCCCCATTCACCTGCAAATGCCCCAATTTTCTGCATTTCAGTTCAACAGGTTTACTGTTGAACTGAAACGCATAAAATCGGGGCGTTTCAGTGCAGTTGGGCATTCTATGAATGGTCTTCTAGGGCTATTTCAGTGCCGCCAAATTGCACCGTATTTCACTGTCCACCTGTATTTGGTGGATGGACAGCTTCGTTAATTGACCTGAAATTAACTGGGGCCAATTCAGAGGTTAGTGAGTTGTTAATCGTTCTACAGATTTGTTTTGTTGTCTGTCATTAAGGTTTTATAAATCTTCCATGTCCGAGCCATATATTGGGGGGGGGGGGAGGGGTGCTGTTCAAGGGGAAAAAACCTACCCCCACCTCCCTGGAACCCCACCAAAATACAAGGTAATATGGCAGTATAGGGGTACCCTCTGGTCATGGGTGGAGTGTGCCCCCTCCCTCCAGCCCATGGCTGTGTGAATCGATGAACTTTCTTCCTCCCACACAGCCGTCTCTCAGCAGATGGGATTTGTATATCACAAGTGCCAGGTACCACGCCGGGCACCGGTGATGTCAGCCCACTGGGAGACGGCTGATGAGACCAGGTGCTGCAGCTGCATGCGCAGCACCAATACATTGTTCTTTGAAAATGCCATACGAAAGTACACGTTAGGCTCGATGTGCGATTTCCTTAAGCTACCCAGAAGCCCTGCGATGAAGAGGAGCCGAGAGAGAAAGGGGGAGTATTTTCTCCTGATCGTAAAAATTGGGCTGATGCTGTCAGCTGCATCCGCCCACTTATTTAAAGGGACAAAAAGGGGGCATGGTAATTTTTTCAATAGATTTATTTATCCTCATTTTCCTCAACGCTTTACAGTAACCAGTTGAGAGTTAGACAAAATTACAAACAAAGGTAACAATTCTGCATGGCTTTTTGAAGCCGACATGTGAAATAACCTGGTCAAGAAAGTGACCGTAGCATCTCCGATAAGTCCTTCGAACCGGGGTGGGCAGACTTTTGTAAGGCAAGGGCTACCTCTAATATATTCCAAGTGACGAGGTCACCGCACGACTTAAAACCTGAAAAAAAAAAAAAAAGCTTGAAGTACAATAATGTGAAAACATGAAAGTTCATTATTAGGTTCTCGAGGAAGACTTTCACTGCATACTGTCCTCTAATTTTGAGTGTCTCGGTATGTAATTGCTAACTGCTACTCTAGCACGTCATTGAGTGCTGCCGCCGAGTCCGCCGCGTGCTTTCTCCTCTCTCCACTCCTAACCAGCAGCCAACCAGAAAGAAAATGGGTGTCAATACACTGCAATTTATTCTGGCTGTTAAACGGCGACTGTGGCGCTTAATGTGATGACACGTCATCCCGTTAAGCTCCACCATCGCCTCTCTGACAGCTCACTCGTCTGCTCCCCCACTGACACTGAGACGGACTATGTCTCTGTCGACGGGTAAGGTGGAGCGGAGCTGCGTAGGACCGCGGTCATCTGAAAATTCTGTCGAGGTCCACGGGTGGACAGTGATTGACGTCTTGCCCACCCCTGGCCTAGAACATATTATAAGTGCCTGGGTGTCGAAATCATAAGGCTTTTTTTATTTATATACTTTTCTTCTGCTACAGAAACTTTTGAAGAAGTTGAAAGATTGGGAGAATCTGGAGCTCACTGGTCTAAACATAAGGTAGGCGTATAAAAGCAAAGGTTCCGTTCTTTTCTACTGTCCTGGCCTGTTCTTTGTGCCTGTTATTTACTTATCGTGGGAAACAGACGGCTGTGCAGGGGGGGGTCTCTGTTGTTTTGAGAACTGCCACCTTGTGTCTTTGGTTTTTGTGCCGGGCAAGGGTAAGGCCAGCACTTCTGGCACCATGTACTGTATATACTGTAACGTCTTCCACACTTTATTATTCGTGTCACACTCGCCGCAGTGCGCCTTCTGTTCTTGTCTGCATCAGCTCCGATTGACCAAAAATCGATGGCCGCTTTAGTCTTATTCTTTGACAGAGCAGTTGAATTTGAACGTTTTCTCAGCTCATTCTTTTTCGTCAATTCTTCAATTCACTGGCGAGTGAATAGAACCGATGGAAATCAGCGCACATTGTGTCTCGCAGCGCCTGATGAAGGCGTCTTTAAACGCTTTTAGGTACTTCGTGACATTAGCTACAATCAACCAAATTCATCAATTCACCATTTTTCTATCTTGAGTAATACAGGGAACAGATCATACAGACATCGCTTTATGCGCTATAATGTAAAAAATCCCTGAAATATTGTATCCTCTCTCACTTTAACCCCTTCACTACCAAGTGAATTTTTCAGACAAATAACACTGCCAGGAACCAGTGGATTTTTGAAATATTACATTTCGTTAATTATAAAGTAGGAATTGATGTAGTGTATGCAGCCGCCCCGCAAACACACCTTCATAAACTTACTACATTGTATAACTCATTCTGCCGCTTTGCGCTACAATGTAACTACATGACCCACCATTGTGACATGTTAAAAGAGCTAAACTGGCCGTCGCTGGAATCCAGACGCACCCTTCACCTTTCCAGCCTGGTGTTTAAGAGCATCTCTGGGAAGCTGCCACCCTACCTGAATAGACTGCTTCCCCCAGCAGTTCCCTCATCCTATAACCTCCGATCCAGGACCAGCACCTTACTTGCTATACCACAATACAAAAAGACAGTGGCTCGGTCCTCATTTTCCTACAGAGCACCACAATTATGGAATAACCTCCCAGACATCATCAAATCTTCCCCCAGTCTTAAGTCACTCAAAAGCTCCTTACTAACATACCTCAATACAGAATGCACCTGTAAACATGTAACCTAGTGACTATATTTCCTACATATTTTTTCTGTTAATCTGTATATTTGTGTTGTTTTTTTTAATATCTTGCATTGTATTACTTTGTATTTCTGTAACTGTAACACTTCAATGTTCTTGAACCCAGGACATGCTTGAAAACGAGAGAAATCTCAATGTATCCTTCCTGGTAAAATCCTTTATAAATAAATAAATTGTCCCAAGATGGTTACTGTACTTGTGCTGTTTAGCAGGCAGACTTCGCCATCTGCTGGCCGAAAGGAGTTATTGCAACTGCGTCTCTGTGTTGCTGCAAGAGAAAATCTGAGTCACACAGAGATATTCCCTTGTTAAAACTGTAACACTTCAGGTGTTAAAACTTTGGGAAATGGGCTTGTTGTAGCAAGCGAAATTTGTTTGCGGCAACAAGCAAGTATGTCTTTTTGCAGATGACACAAAGATTTGCAACAGGGTTAATGTTCCTGAAGGGATCAGCCAAATGATTTGGGTAAAAAATGATCAGAGCTGCTGCAATTGAGTTTTTTTTTTTTTTAAATTTAAAGTTTTTTATTTTTGAAATAAGTCAGCATTACATCATACTGTAAAATAATGGATGACCTCGCAGGGCCAAACAAGAAGACATAACAAGCAACGGAAACCACACATGGCCAAAAAAGTGTCATCGTAAAAACAGCGAATCGAAAAAATCTAAGGATAGCAATATGTTAGCAGAAAACATCCCCTAGACGGGGGGTCTCATCAAGGTGGGAAATCAAACATATATAAATGCAGCCACTTAAGGCCGGCCAAGGTAACTACGGTCAGCTGGTCAAAAAACATGCGTCGCAAAGAAGGACAGGGCGGTAAAAATAAGTAAAAAGGCAGAAAGTACCATGTGCAGGCAAAAAAGCAAAAGCCCTATGCAATGCAGGCTGGGACTGATCAAAACAAATTACGAACCGTCCTGAAAGTCCAGGCACTAGGCCAAGCTAGAGACCAGGGACACGTAAGCATATAAGAGAAATGCAGGGGAGGGGGTGTAATTCAGTAAAGCTCAGACCTGGAGAGGTAGAGGGCATAGAAACCAGCCTTCAATCCGGTCGAGGGTCCGGAGGATCTGGTGAGAGGCCCGCAGCCGCAAGGTCAATCAAAGCCACCGCGGGATCCGTGATGGTATAGGGGACATTTGCGTGGGTCACCACCAAAGCTCCTGCCAGACCCCAGCGATATCGGACACCCTGTCGGCGAAGAACTGATGTCACTTCACGAAAACGCCTGCGAGCCATCAGGGTCTGGAATGGGAGATCATGATACAGGGCCAGAGTGGAGCCCTCAAAGCGTACGGGATCCCTCGCGCCCGGAGCAGACATAACCTTGACCTTGAAAGCCACTTCACGGAAGGCCACTACGACGTCTCGAGGAGCCCCAGGTGGGTTCGTCGCAGGTCTCCTGACCCGAAACACCGACCCAAGCATATCAGGTGTGTCAGGGGGAAGCCCCGTGACCTGAAGCACAAGACGAGTCACGTAGGACGGTAGAGCGTCGGAGGTAATAGAGTCCGGGACACCCCTGACCCTGATGTTTCGGCGTCTGTGTCTCGTTTCAAGCATCTCCACAGAGCGTGTCAGAAGTTCGACTTGGTATCGCAAACCAGCAACCTGACCAGACAGGTGAGTTTGTTCCGTTGTGCAATTGAGTTTTAATGTTAATAAATGCAAGAAAATGCACCTGGGGGTAAAAGCCCAAGGGCTGAAATATAGAATATTTGATACACCTGAGGGTTGGGATTTAGGGGTTAATATCGCAGAGGATCTAAGTGTAAGTAGACAATGTAACAGAGTGGCAGAATGCTTGGAAATGCTGGCAGAATGGTTGTTCCTGTAGGGAGAGGTATTAGCAGTAGAAAGAGGGAAGTTCTCATGCCGTTGTACAGAGCACTGGTGAGACCTCACTTGGAGTATTGTGTGCAGTACTGGAGACCGTATCTCCAGAAGGATCTAGATACCTTAGAGATCAGAGAGGGGCTACTAAAACTGTTACCAGGAAAGGATTAATGATCTTCACATGTATAGCTTGGAAGAAAGACGAGACAGAGGAGATATGATAGAAACATTTAAATACGTAAAGGGAATCCACAAGGTAGAGGAAGGGAGTATATTTAAAAGGAAACAAAGTAGCAAAACAAGAGGACATAGTCTTAGATTAGAGGGGCAAAGGTTTAAAAGTAACATCAGGAAACATTATTTTACTGAGAGGGTGGTGGATACATGGAACAGCCTTCCAGTAGAAGTGGTAGAGACTGATACCGTGATAGAATTAGGCAGACTAGATGAGCCGACAGGTTCTTGTCTGCCGACACATTCGATTGTTTAATTTGCAGTGATACACCTTTGCCCCAGGTCGTGTTGACACGATCTCTGTTTGCTGTGTCTGCACCTGCTGACTGTGCATAACATGATCGAGGTAGTGAAGAGGTTTAAATACAAGATTTCATAAATTGGAACAATATTTAAATGTGTTTATTTTGGCTCGGGTAGAACTGGATCTGTAGAACTGCTGATTTTTTTTCTTTTTATTTTAATTAACTTTTTTACATTAAAATGTGACTTTATTATTATTTTTTTTTCATTTTCTTTCCCGGATTATTTTCGTTGCATACACACAAGGACGCCAACACTTGGATAGCCCCAGTGCCTTCCTGTCGTTCTTCAGGACGGACAGGTTCGCTGGCGGAGCTATGGGCAGGTGGAGGGGGAGGTTTCTGCTCCGAAGGCGACCGGTGCTTATCAGCGCTGAAGAGAGCTCCTGGTAGCGTCCAGCGGATTTTGATATAAATGATGCCGAGTGGGGACTGGGACAACCTGCGTTTAAAATGTGGAAGAACTTCGCTGAGGGGTGTTTTTAAAGGCCCTTTATTTGCTTCCTTGAGCTTCTGTAATCAATCAATTGGCTCCTAGAGCTGTAAAAAAATTAAAACAAAATAAAAAAATTCTTCATTGTATTTTTCTTTTCTTTAAGAGTTCATTATGTTAAAATATCTAAATTTGTCACCACTTTATTTTTTTTTTTCCACCTGATTGTTTTTTGTAACTTCTCCAGAGTTAATAGAATGACTTTTTGACCCCCCCCCCTTATAGTTACGCCCTCCTTTTTAGCGATCGGGGGGAGGACAGGACAGATATTCTATAAACCACAGTAAAAAAGACCTGTAACTTGTTTAAAGATGCAGACAGGCTACATAAATTGTATAGATTACATTCTATGTACCTACAACACGGGTTTGCTATAATTAGCGATTTTATTTGAAGAAAAAAAAGTGCTAATGTGGCTCATGGTGTAGAAAGAGTTGGTCTATATTTTTAACATGTATTTTTATAGATATGTTAGAATGGATGGAAATGCCATAAAATCTCAATTTTATTTTTATTTTCCAACCTGCTTTATTTACTGTTAAACCGTTTCACTGGCTCCTCCATAGGTCAGTTTTTCAGCAGCAAACTACTATTTGTGTTCTGCTCATCAGAAAATCCAATTATAACCATACCATATGCGTGTACGATCTCCCTCATAATCACCGACATCTGTTACACGGTCTCCCTGCCTGTGAATACCTACGTGCTCCTTTTTACATCGAATCGGACCCCCGAATAGGGATTAACACACCTGTTCAGACATCAGAATGTCTGCATTTCATCGTGTGTGTGTGTGTGTGTATAAGAATCAGATACATTTTTAAATAGGACATCATTTTTTAATACAAAGTTTTGTTTTGAATCAAACCATTGATCATTTTATTAAAAAGAAAAAAAAAAAACCTGAAACACAAATATACGATACACTATCGTATAGGTGTGTGTGTGTGTGTATATCTCTCAAAACAGCAGAGGGAAGCACTCCGGGACAGGAAATTTGAGTATGCATTAAAAAAATCCGTTTCGGCTCCTAAGAGCCAGGGACGGTGCTCCCACTAGGCCAGCTAAGCAACCGCCTAGGGCGCACTGCCAGCCCCAACCTGGGTTCCATTATTGTACCCGTTACTCATTGTGCAGCTTGTGTAGCCGGCAGTGGCGGCTCGCAAAGCCGACATTGTCTGCTCGCGGACCCAAGCTAGAGACGCAGAAGTTGGGCATCTTATGGTGACATGTGGGCACCACCAGAGGCAGATGAAAGAAAAAAATGAGGCGCAGAGGAAAGGGAAAAAAACAAGGAAAGAAAAAGGGGAGGCGCAGAAGAAAAGAAAAAGGGGAGGCGCAGAAGAAAAGAAAAAGGGGAGGCGCAGAAGAAAAGAAAAAGGGGAGGCGCAGAAGAAAAGAAAAAGGGGAGGCGCAGAAGAAAAGAAAAAGGGGAGGCGCAGAAGAAAAGAAAAAGGGGAGGCGCAGAAGAAAAGAAAAAGGGGAGGCGCAGAAGAAAAGAAAAAGGGGAGGCGCAGAAGAAAAGGGCACCGATCGCTCCCGGGCAGTCCAGCGAAGGTATAAGATGGGCACCGAATGACTGTGTGTGGCCCTCATGCACAGTGTGTCCTGCCCCCCCCCACTGTGTGTCTCCCTTCCCATTTCAACAGTTAACAATTTCTTTTGGGGGGGGGGGGGTAGGGCGCAAGTAGCCGGTCTTGCCTAGGGAACAAAATAGTCTAGCACCGGCCCTGCTAAGAGCCTTTATCAAGGTATAATAACAGAATGTGTACACGCAAATATATATTTGTGTGTAATACATTGTGTTCTTATTCTTTGATAAAGGCTCTTGGGAGTTGAAACGTCTTTTTTTTTCATACCCAATAACTTTATTTTTATTTCTAGTCCCGGAGGGCTTCCCTTTGCTGTTTTGATATAATATGGATCGCACCCGGGCATAGGAATTTTTGATCACTTTCTGAGTGCTCTTTTACCTCTTAGTTTGTGTGTATATGTATGTATATATTTAGATGAGAGGCCTTTAATTGTCATCATAGGTACGCTTCAACTATGAGAGACAAAATGAGAAAATCCAGAAAATGACATTGTCTGATTTTTTTTTTTTAAAGAATGTATTTGCAAATTATGGTGGAAAATAAGTATTTGGTCAATATCAAAAGTCCATCTCAATCCTTTGTTATATATTCTTTGTTGGCAATGACAGAGGTCAAACGTTTTCTGTAAGTCTTCACAAGGTTTTCACACACTGTTGCTGGTATTTTTGCCCATTCCTCCATGCAGATCTCCTCTAGAGCAGTGATGTTTTGGGGCTGTCGCTGGGCAACACAGACCTTCAACTTCCAAAGGTTTTCTATGGGGTTGAGATCTGGAGACTGGCTAGGCGGCCACTCCAGGACCTTCATATGCTTCTTACAAAGCCACTCCTTCATTGCCCGGGCGGTGTGTTTGGGATCATTGTGCTGGGTCTTTCAGCAGGACGTTTCATCTTCAATGCCCTTGCTCATGGGAGGAGGTTTTCACTCAAAATCTCACGATACATGGCCCCATTCATTCTTCCCTTTACATGGATCAGTTGTCCTGGTCCCTTTGCAGAAAAACAGCCCCAAAGCATGATGTTTCCACCACCATGCTTCACAGTAGGTATGGTGTTCTTTGGGTGCAACTCGGCATTCTCTCTCCTCCAAACACAACGAGTTGAGTTTTTACCAAAATGTTCTACTTTGGTTTCATCTGACCATATGACATTCTCCCAATCCTCTTCTGGATCATCCAAATGCTCTCTAGCAAACTTCAGACGGGCCCGGACATGTACTGGCTTAAGCAGGGGGACACGTCTGGCACTGCAGGATTTGAGTCTCTGGCGGCGAAGTGTGTTACTGATGGTAGCCTTTGTTACTTTGGTCCCAGCTCTCTGCAGGTCATTCACTAGGTCCCCATGTGGTTCTGGGATTTTTGCTCACCATTCTTGTTCTGTATCTCCACCAAAGCACTGAGAATGTGATCTCTTAACTTACTGTTGTGATGAGATGGCTATAACTCCCAGTCTAGATGAATTACAGACAGTGACTCAATCGAGATGACACCTTGAAGATCTGTTGAAGTTTTATTCCAAAACTGTAGAAAATCCACAACAATATACATCCGATAGGTCAAAAAATCATAATGAATCTGAGTCTATAAGGCTTGCAAAGGATTACTGGGAAGGGAACAAGGGTGGAGCTATCTGAACAGGAAATCCCTACACCATGAGGAAGGGAGGAGAGAAACCCAGGGGTAGATAAGACCTGTGCAATTCTTAAAGGCATATCACAAGTCATGTGAAACATGACAATTCTTGATCATTTTGACCCCACTGGGTGAGATCTTGCGTGGAGCCCCAGATCGATGGAGATTATCAGTGGTCTTGTATGTCTTCCATTTTCTAATGATTGCTCCCACAGTTGATTTCTTCACACCAAGCTGCTTGCCTATTGCAGATTCAGTCTTCCCAGCCTGGTGCAGGTCTACAATTTTGTTTCTGGTGTCCTTGGACAGCTCTTTGGTCTTGACCATAGTGGAGTTTGGAGTGTGTCTGTTTGAGGTTGTGGACAGGTGTCTTTTATACTGATAACAAGTTCAAACAGGTGCCGTTCATACAGGTAACGAGTGGAGGACAGAGGAGCCTCTTAATGAAGACGTTACAGGTCTGTGAGAGCCAGAAATCTTGCTTGTTTGTACTGTAGGTGACCAAATACTTATTTTCCACCATAATTTGCAAATAAATTCTTTAAAAATCAATGTGATTTTTCTGGATTTTTTTTCTCATTTTCTCTCCTAGTTGAAGTGTACCCATGATGACAATTACAGGCCTCGCTCATCTTTTTAAGTGGGAGAACCTGCACAATTGGTGGCTGACTAAATACTTTTTTGCCCCACTGTATATAACATACACGAGCTTTACTTTTGCAGATTAAAATGTCTTTTAAGCTTTTTTTTTTTTTTTTTTCTCCTTACCTCAAGCTGTTCCTGTTTAATGAAGTAATTTAGCAGCAGGAGAGAAATGGAAATGAGTGACACTTTTTTTTTTTCTCTCCTTCCGTCTAATAACCACTTCATTTGAAATTAGACTATTCACTTGACGCTGGCAGGGAGATTTTGATTAAGACACGAAATGTTGGACAATCATTCAGATAGAAATATGTATTTAAAAAAAAAAAAGAAGCTAATTGCACCCGAGGAACTAATTTAAGGGCGCGTTTTAATAATTTACATCAGGTAGGTTTCACACTGTTTTCAATAAAACGGATCTTGTAAAACACTGAATTCCTGTTTTTAGTTTGGTGGCATTGGAATGACGTGGACCCTGTAAAAACCCTAATGTTCTCTCTTACTATCATGGTGCAAATTCTTACCCGACACTCTCACCCCCCCCCCCTTTTTCCACACAATGCTTGTCTGATTGCTTTTCTGACTGTCATTGATCCTTTTCGTTTTGGGTTTTAAAACTCCTAATACACAGCCTGGCCAAAAACCAAAGTCACCACTTGCCATACAAGCCTATTAGGATCTGGGGTTGCGTCAGGTTTAGGTTCTGCAATGTAATGTGCTCATAAAATGAGGTCATGTGACTCCCTGAATATACTGCATGAGCAGGTTTTTCCTTCCCTATGGCACAGCGGGCATATTCCAAGATGGCAATGCCAGGATTCATCAGGATCAAATTGTGCAAGAGTGGTTCAAGGAGCATGAGACATCATTTTCACACATGGATTGGCCACCACACAGTCCAGACCTTAAGCCAGCGATGGGGAACCTATGGCATGCGTCCCGCAGCAGGCACGTGAGCTATAAGTTCGTCCGGGCTTTTCTTTCTGCTGGTACGGAGTACCGGCACTTAAGAGCAGGGCAGACGCTCCTCCGCTAGAATGCAGCGGACTTCTACAGCCCATGGCAGAAGTTTCGCTGTTTGCGTACTTTGCTCACGGAGGGCTGACCTCATGGATGTCATCTACACCTGCTGGACCAATCCCCGCTCACTGACGTCATCGCACATGTTCGTTAGATGTGGAACCCTCCCCTCCAGGCAGGGAATTCCACCTGTATCTCTAGACTCAGAGGGTCATATGAGTTATCATAGGAAAGGCCAGAGCATGGCCGTTCCAATGATGCCAAACAGGACCACTTTTCGCGTAAAAATTAAATCTTTTTTCTCTCTAATGCAGCACTATTGTTCACTTTTTATAATTAAAAAGTAACCAATGAGGCTACACTGTGACGCTCTGATACGCTCATACACACTGCACATTGCTGTGGTTTATTGCTGTGCATCTCTGTGATACTCATACAAATTGGGGAGGGTGAGGAAATAATAAAATTGGAGGGGGAAAATAATAAAATTGGATTAGGAAATAATGGGAAGGAATGTGGAAATTATAAAATAGGGGGGCATAAAATGTAGGAAAAATGGGTTTGTAGGCCAAGAAGGGGTTTGTAGGTGCCCATATAGGTATATAATGGGGTTGTGTAGGCGTATGAACAGTAGTTTGACACTTTGAGACACTTAAGTTGGTTTAGTGAGCCCATTTGGGCACTCCGTGTTACGTTTCCACCTTCTAGCCAGGCCCCCTGATGGTGAGAGAGACCCAAGGCCAGCTCTAGATGTTCTGGGCTAGCCAGTGCAGGTTCTCCACTTTTGGATTCCCCGTGGCTGATCTGGCCTGTGGTCACATGTCCTGTTTCATAAAAATGGCCAGCTGTGCATCAGCTCCCTGCACCTGGATGAGTCTTAATTTACTGACTGATTTTGTGATATTGTTTTGCTACCCTGTGTATACCTATTGGCTTGTATTCTTAACCATTCTCTTGTCTGCTGCCTGTATTCTGATAATCTTGTGTACCGACCTCAACTTGTCTGACTTGCTCTCCTGGTTCATGATCCCTGGCATACAGCTGACACTCTACTCTGGTATTTAGACCTTCTGGCATTCTGACAACTCTTGATCATTCCTGTTTATATTCTGTGTGTCTTGTTTTCTTCTTTGTGTATTTGCCCAGCAGCATACTATAGTGTGTGTTAGAGGGAAGCTCAAGGACCTCCTTCTAGTTCAGGGTTCTGTGTTTGCTGCTGGGCATTTCATATTGTTTCTTTCCTACCCCTGTTGTTGTAGCGTTTATTCCTTGCCCTGTATCCTGCTTGGGTTCAGAAGACCACTATAAGGACCTTACCCCAGTGCAGGGATTCCTCGTGTGTGTATCCTGTTCTGTCATTCATATCCAGCATCAGTGTGCTGTATTCTGCATCATGCAGCCAGCAACAAACCTGTCTAAAAGGCTTAACAACACTCAGTATAAAGGGCCCACCTTGGATCAAGCCTGCTGCCCCCGTGACACTCTGGCTCAAAGTTTCGCATCACTGCCTTAACGCCATTGAGAATCTTTGGGATAATGCGCTGGAGTAGACTTTACGCAGCGCTGCGACTCTCCCATAATCAATTGAAGATCTTGGCCTTCATTGGAATCCAATGAAATACTAGAGTTTCACATTTTTTTTGGCTATGCAGTGTATGTCCTGTGCAATCAGCTCCTCAGGCAAAAGTCTTTGCATCTTTAAAATTCCCCAATTCGTTGAGGTCATAATCAAAATTATATTATTTAAAAAAAAATAAAAAAAAAATTTTGATCGAGCGGTGTACATCAACTGCTCATGGGTTTAGAAAGTCACAGCAGAAGTGTAATTTTTTAGGTATACCGAACAGGCAGAAGTTACCAACTAGAAAGCTAAGCTATACTGGTCGTTTTAATGGTTGGGTAGTGTAAAAGCTATAATCTTAGTCTAGACAAGCCAAGGTTGAGGACACCAGAGGGAGACTGAGCAGATGAACAAGCTGAAGTCAGGAGGCCAAAAAGCATACTGAGAGTCAAGCCTTTGTCAGAACAGGAGAAAACAACACAGTTAAGGTAAAGCCGGGCCAAGGTACACCGAAGAGCAAATAACATTAACACTTTCTTGGTATTATTATTATTATTATTATTATTATTAAAAAAAAAAAAAATCATGGCAGGGCCCAAGAAGTTTGCAGACTAGGTATTTGAAGTGCAGACAAGCTCCCATGTTGACTGACTTCTCATACATGCGCCAAAATGTCCTGGAACGGTTTGGCAGAAATGATGGAGATTGGTGAGCCACCAGTGTCAAAATGAATAAGTGCATAATGCACAACGTCCATATATGGAGGGACGAAGCACAGGACCTCCTCACAGTGACCGTAAAAAGACCCAAAGGATTTGACAAGAAAAGTAAAACTTGTTGCACTTTTATTAAAATGCTACATCATGCGTTTTAATACTGTTCTTATTCATTTGTAGCCCAATGACCAGTGGGTCATTACTAGTTAATGAGCTGTTACTGGTTAATAAACACATCTGAGTCTTCTGGTGGTTGCCTCCAACACACCTTGGTCTTGTGCTCTGCTATTGGCACTGGTAACATGAATGCTTCCTTGGGAGGGAATTCCAGAGAATACCTGCACAGGCAGTTGACATCACGTTGGTGAGCATTAAGTCGGAAGCTCAAGGTTGTATTTTCCACGTCCTCTAGCAATAAAGTAACGCTTTATGACAAAATTGGTGTAGCTGGCCCTTTTTTGGTACAACCAAATTGGCATTGTGTGCCCTTTAGACAGAACTGGTTCTGTGTGCCAGGCCACTGTTCTGAGGTGAGCATGAAGGATGGAGGGTCCAGAGAACTAGCAATGGCACTAGTGGCCTGCTCTACAGTCAGTCCCTCCTCAGGCCTCACAAGATTTTAGCTGGATTGTGCCATTACAGAAATGTCAATTCCATATGTAAATCAGACCCAACGATCGCTTCGGCCTTGTTTGATCTCATCATGCGGATGTAGCTAACACACCTCTAGGCACCTTGAACAAGGGGTCCACGTCTGGATTACCCTGTATACTTATGGTGAGCAAAAAAGAGGCACTGTGCTGAGGTCAAGTCGTAAGTAGAAGTCCTTTTGGTGCAGCAGAGCTGCCATTGACAACCCATTTGCAACAGCCAATCCCGCTTTGTGATTCCTTACGCAGCTGTCAAGTTGCTACCTTCCCAAGGAGGAAATTAGGAATTGATGGAAATCCCTGCGAGACACATTCCGTCGACAGCAGATACTTCCTTCGCACCCATGATGTGCCAAGGTGCAGGCCGGTGCTTTATGAATTAACCCTTTCAGTCTGTTTGAGGAGCCCGGGGATGGAATCTAAGTGCTTTCAAGTTATGCGTTGACGACTGCCATTAGCGGCGGCATCTGGCTGTCTAAATAGAAAGTATGGACAAACGCCAACTGTCTAGCGTAGAGTGGAGCTAGCTTTGCTGCCAGGTTCTCAGACATGGGTCTCTCGCTGATCATTGGGATCCAGCTCATTACAAGCCATAGCAAAATGAAATTGTGCTGCATCGAGAGTCTAAAGGGAAAGCAAATTTGGTAGCAAGCCCGGAGGTTTTATTAGATTTGTGGGATAATATTTTGTAGGCCTCAAGCCCTAAAAGAGCTATTTTTGGAGCTGGAACAAGACTTGACATTTAATTTAAAAAATAAAGCGAATAATATTAAAAATTTGTCTTTTTTTATTAAACAAGATGTAATAAACTAGGTGGAGCTACCTCTACCGTTTTAATACGTTTATCAACTCTGTTCCCCTCCCCTTTCCTCAACAATTTACGCATCAGAAATCACCACCGTCTGCTCCGAACAAGTAGAATAATCAAAGCGTTATCCTGAAAGCTGCTGAATAAATCCCTTTCCTACCCCCACATTATGAGAAATGTAATTTCCTTGTCCTCAGCAGTTCTGAAACTAATGGGGGTTATCCCACCTGTGACGGAGCGACTGTACCCCGAGTACCTCTGTCCGCGGGCTCTCTGCTCCGGCAACAGTGGAGACTGTTACAAGGAAATCTGCCACAACAGCTCACCCAAACTTTAACCGCAATTGAAAGAAGGATGCACACCGTTGAAAATCTAAAGCCGACTGAATAGTTTATTCACACAGACACATGGCTACCCAGGCAAGCAACAACCCCCTTCCTGAATACAACCAAACAGATAACATCACAGATCAAATAACTGCACAGGACCTTCAAACAATGGACAATTGGACCTCCTGTGAGAAGGGGGGTGGGAAAGCAGGTAAAACAAAGGAATATCTTCTATTATAGAGACTTACACTAAACAGGGAATAACACACAGACATCAGAAATCTTTAGCTGGGGGATGTTTAAAACCGTGCAAAACCAAATCTATTTAAAAGGTCCACCAATAGTCTCTTTCACAGGTCATAGTCACTGGGCAGGAGGCTAGCCCAAAGCCCCCTCCAGATGCCCCAGTGAAGGTAGGTTCCGGCACACCGCCAACCAGTGTAACTCCTTCAGGTCTATTCAAAGGTGAACCTCAGGAGAATGACTGGAGAAGTGTAAATTCTAGGTCAAAATAGCCAATCCAGAAAAATTCTTCCATTTATCTCACTTTCCAAATCGGCTATTTGGTCTAGATTGTTCTCTTCTCCTGCCAGTTCTTCTGGGTTTCACCTTTCTCTGAATAACAGTGATAGTCTTCCTCCAGCCCATCTCCTCTGAGCAGGGTCGGGCTCTCCACACCTCTCGTTTATGTTCTTGTGTTTGTAATTTTGTCTCATTCCCCACTGGCTATTGTAAAGCTCTGCGCAAAATGTTGGCGCTTTGTAAATGATATGAAGTTAGATTAGCTACTTGTTGAACAAAAGTATGTCCCTTCCTAAAATGCTTCTGTTACCAGACTGGCCATAATAAAACATGGTATAAAATATATATATTTACTTTAAAAGACCACTAGGTAAAAAATCACCTGCCCATTTATTTATATTTTTAACACAATTTTTTTCATAGTGTACATAACTTTTGCACATGCGTACACAAATTGTGTATCTCCCTTAGTGTAAGCGAATGCCTGGTCAGAGTGACCGAGCGATGCATTCTGGTGTAGTTTAAGCCCTTGTCTGCTTTCTTCCCAAGTGAACTTTGCTTCTAGCACTTGGATAGACGTGATGATGTAAGCATGAAACCGGGGTGAGAAGGGTGGGGGACACTCAACACAGCCGGACCACCTTTAATAAGCTGAAGTCGTCAGGGTGCATAGAGTTTCTTTAAAATAACTTACTGAACAAACTGAGGTAGGGGAGGGACCGGAGATGGGAGGGAATGCGTTTGGGCAAGAGACTGGACCTGTCTGTGGGAGGGTGGGAAGGAGGCAGGGAAGGTGGGGTGGTGGAGCAGGATTCCAGCTCCAAGTAAGGATTAAACACAGGCAATACAGCTCCAACCACCCAGTGTCAGTACCCCAAGGTCTGTGATGTAGTTCTGCTACTGTTGTAAACTAAATAAAAACAAACTGGTTATGCCTAACATAACATTTGAACTAAATTCTACTGTGTAAAGTAGCGGCACATCTTCTCCAATCAGCTTCGAAGTAGCGTCTGAGGTTATTAATGTTAAGTCTGGCTCTAAATCTTGTGTGCTGTACATGGGCCGATTTTTAATCGACAGTGAAAACAGTTGTCAATCGATTAGTTGTTTTTATGCCAGCAGTGAATTAAAAATAACACGTCTGTCAGATGAATGGAAAGTGGTGGGTCGGGAAGCCTCCGCTTTCTTTTTGGTTCCATGCTGGTTTGAATTATTCATTTTAGATTTTTTCATTTGTGTTTTTAATTCTTGATGAATTAAATAATGTTTTTCTTGAATGAAATAATGACTCGTGGCGGCGTTGCACCACTGTCGCTCGCTCATTTCCATCACTGGATTGATAATAGAAATTTCATTGTTTTCAATGTATTTTTATAGAGGTCCCTGCTGAGACCATAACACTTGCTTGGTTAAAAGGAAATCTTAACGAAACGCACACGGAGATCAGGCATAACTGCTGTAAAATATTTCTATTAAAGCTTAATGTCCTAGGAATGCTGGTCCTTATGTTTTTATGTACACGGTATGGAGAAAAGTATTGTGACCCCCTGACCATTACAACAAGACATTTTCTGAAATTGCATTGGAAATACATTGACCTTAATCTGGAGTTTGTCCCACTTCTGCTATAATATCTTCTACTCTTCTGGGAAGATTTTCTACAAGTTCATGGTATGTTTCTTTGGGAATTTTTGCCTATTCGTCCAGTAGAGCACTCGTGAAGTCAGGCACTGATGTTGGATAAGAAGTCTTGGCTCACAATTGCTGTTCTAGTTCATCCCAAAGGTTTTCAATGACTACGAGGTCATTGCCAGGTTCTTCCACACCACACTCTTCCAACCATATCTTTATTGACCTTGCTTTGTGCAGTGGGGCACAGTCATGCTGGAATAGAAAATGACCTTCCCCAAACTGTTCCCTCAAAGTTGGAAGCTTGGCATTGTCCAAAACGTCTTCTTATTCTGAAGTGTTAAGATTTCCCTTCACTGGAATTAAGGGGCTGAGCCCCACCCCTGAGAAACTGCCCCATACCAAAATACCTCCTCGTTCACCAAATGTTTCAGTTGACTTAATGCAGTCAGGCAGGTAACGTCCTATCGGCATCCACCAGACCTAGACTCCACCATCAAAGAAGCACAATTTGTTTCTCAACAGAACAGGCTTCCTCTGTGCCAGAGTTCAGTGGCGGTGTGCCTTACACCACCCCGTTCTTCATTGTTCTAGGTGGTGAGAGTCTTGCATGTAGTTCCTCGGCCATGGACACACATTCCATGAAGCTCTCACCGCTGCAGTTCTGGTGCTGATATTAATGCCCGGGGAAGTTTGGAGCTCCTCAACTTTGGATTCAGCAGAACGTTGGTGATTTTTCGCACATCATCCGATTCTGCACTCGGTGACCGAGCTCTGTGACTTTACGTGGTCGTCCGCTTCGAGTCTGCATTGCTGCTACTCCTAAAATCTTCCACTTTCCAATAATACCACTTACAATGAGTGGAATATCTAGCAGGGATGACATTTCATGAACTGTCTTCTTGAAAAGGTGGCATCATATCACAGCAACACGCGTGAATTCAGAGTTATTCAGAACGACCCATGTTATTCACACATATATGTAAATGCAGACTGCATGGCCCTGTGTGATTTTATAGTTTTTTTTTTTGGACTAACATTACATTAAAAAGACGACAAGCTTTGGAGAGTCTCCTCTCTTCATCAGGTCTTGAAGCCATGTAGTATGGCATGTCACTGGCAAGGAGGGTTCTGTGTTCAAACAGACCCAGGATCCAAAAAAGTTAGAAATCGGAGACTTAATTTGCATGTCCTACCCAGAGTTCCTTGCTGCATGTGGGGAATGTAGCATATGAGCTCTGTGAAGCAGTTCTCTGAATTGCTAGGATATGTGTAAATGTATTCTACAACTATAAACTTTATTATTTGCTATGTGGAGGCTTTTACTCTCACTTTTTTACCCTCCACCATAACTTTAAATATATATTTCATCCACGATCTCCGCACTCCATCTCTATAGTTTGTACTGCTCCGGTGCTGGGAACTAGCTGCCCAGATACACTCACTCTCTCACGATATCCCGTCACACGGAGACTCCAATAATTATACTTTATTAGATTCTAAATTTAGAATCTAATAATGTAGATAAGTGTAGATGAGCATAAGTAAGAATGTATTGTAATTATTGGAGTCTCCGTGGCGGGATATCGCGAGTATAATATATATATTTTTATATGCAGAAAAGTATTCTAATCCTAGCAGGAGTGCAAAGAAAACAAAAACCACCAAAACCATTAATATTTCTGAAGTTAAAACTTTTAAGGTTCCAGGCACGTTCCCTTTATGAGGCATCATTCAGTTGTTGAGTGCGAGACAGCCTTGTACTAATGAGCCTCATCAAATGCAAATTAGGTCTATTATGTAGAAATTAGTCTTGCGGATTTGCAAATTGGTTATCCAAAAAAAAAAATATATAAATAGGAAAACACTGGCGGCTGCTGCTGCCCTTGAAGGACATGACTAGGGTATTTTATCTTTTTTTTTTCTCTCCTCATCAAACCCACCCCGGGGGTGTGCTAGTCTCCTGCTGCCACGTTCACATGGACTATTCATGTTCTGGAAGCAGGTTTTTGGTAGGCAGATGCCACAGCCAAAACCTGAAGAGCTTCTCGCCAAGTCCTCCCAAATCAACCAGATGAGGCTAAGGCACTGTCCTATGTCTTGAGGCTAAGCGGATTAAAAACTAGGGCTTAATGAGTTTGCAAAACCCTAAAAAGGTCAAATGGGGACAGATTTCCAGTGCAGCTATTTTTGTCTTTCGTTATTTGCGGTCACGATCATTTACCCTCGCTCCTCCTACTGCCGATGTTCATGGTGGCATATTGACAACACGTTGTCGCCATATTGATGCACCCGCAGTTCCTGGTCTCCCTCGGAGTGACGACCATTATCTTTACATTTGTTTATTCTGGGATAATACCAATTATAAAACCTATATAAGCCCATTTCTGAAGTTAAATATAGAATATTTGATACAGTCCTAACCTCAACATCTGAGGAAAGGGATTTAGGGGTCATTATTTCAGAGGATCTAAGGGTAAGTAGTCAATGTAATAGAGCAGCAGGAAATGCTGGCAGAATGCTTGGTTGTGTAGGGAGAGGTATTAGCAGTAGGAAAAGGGAAGTGCTCATGCCACTGTACAGAGCACTGGTGAGACCTCACTTGGAGTACTGTGTGCAGTACTGGAGACCGTATCTCCAGAAGGATATAGACATCTTAGAGAGAGTTCAGAGAAGGGCTACTAAAATGGTGTATGGCTTGAAGGAGAAAAGTTACCAGGAAAGGCTTAATGATCTTAACATGTACAGCTTGGAAAAAAGACGAGACAGAGGAGATATGATAGAAACATTTAAATACGTAAAGGGAATCCACAAGGTAGAGGAAGGGAGTATATTTAAACGGAAACAAAGTAGCAAAACAAGAGGACATAGTCTTAGATTAGAGGGGCAAAGGTTTAAAAGTAACATCAGGAAGCATTATTTTACTGAGAGGGTGGTGGATACATGGAACAGTCTTCCAGTAGAAGTGGTAGAGGGCAAAACAGTAATTGAATTTAAGCAAGCATGGGATAGGCATAAGGCTATCCTAAACAAAAGATAAATCCAGGTAAAGTATCCATGTAATTGGGCAGACTAGATGGGCCGAAAGGTTCCTATCTGCCGACATTTTTCTATGTTTCTATTTAGCATCAAGGACAGTGGGGCCCTGGAGCCCTGCAGAGCTGCTGTACTTGGTGCTGAAACCTATTTCAGCACCATGGACAGGGGGATATTTTGCTCCGGAGCCCAACAGGGCTGCTGTCCAAAGACAGGGGGATTAGTTTTTTAATTTTTTTTTATTTCTACCCTAATCTAAGTAATAAATACATCCTTTTCACATTAAGAAATCACTAATAAAAAGAAAATAACGAATTGATCCAAAATGCGAATCACGGTACCATAACGAAGCACAGACACGAAGAATAGAACGAATCGATACAAAACTATTTTTTTTTCCGTCGTGCACATGTCTAGGAAGTGTGCTGTTAGTGTTTTAGGATTCTGCTGTACCTTGGGCAAAGACCCGACCAAAAGTGCTTTAACCGGCCACTACCACTTACATAAACTGTAACTAGATTACGTATGCATTACAAAGAAACCCACTTTATAAAACACATGCTTTTTGTCTTCTTTGAAGTAATTGCATCTAAAGAGGAAATTTATCTCCTGTTGCTGTTCTAATGTTTTTCTTATTGTTTGTATTGGTATGACACAAAAGCTTTACTGCTGTTGTTTCTTTAATCTACATTAACTGTTAATGAGGTGGAAGAGTGTATGTTTAGATAAGGCAGCAGGAGGCTATTGTTTTCCAGGCTAACCGAAATAAGAACTGGCAGTTGAATGAGATAAAACAGGGATCTTAAAAGACTTCTAATCTAGCCCCTGGTGATATCCTTTGAATACATCCCACTGAATACAATGATGTGAGCTAGTGACTGACCCATTCACTCCATTATATGGCCACAACCACACAGTGAGGAGCAAGTGATGGAAAGCTACTGGGGGGGGCTGTTTACAACACAAAATATCACACAATGGATGCGCCCAGTGACACCTATAGATGAAAATATCACACAATGGATGCAACCAGTGACACGCATAGATGAAAATATCACACAATGGATGCGCCCAGTGACACATATAGAGGAAAATATTTTCTTAACTAAACATACAGGAGAAAAACAAACACATGTAATATATCAGCAACATGAAATAAACACAATAAGGACATTTCATATTTGGTGGCAGTGGCTCTTTAAAATATAAAGTTCTGTTTTTGTTCAGCCCTGGGATATGGATGGCTTATTTCCTTTTCTATTTTTTGCTTTTTGATGGTAGAAGTCTCTAAATTTTTCTATAGGGACAAAACAAATGATTTCTATTATTGTTTTATCATTTTATATCTTCGTAATCACATGGTAAATACCTTTTTTGAGTCCAACTCCAGGTTGAACGTACGTCCTTATCCCTGCTATTTTTTTAATGCAGCCCTTGGAGCAAGAACAAGAGACACACACACACACACACACACACACACACACACACACACACACACACACACACACACACACACACACACACAACACACACACACACACACACACACACACACACACACACACACACACACACCATTAGTGAAGACCTGGTAACACATCAGGATCTGCTAAGGGAGGAAGGACTTTTAGAAATGGAACGACTATATCTGGCCCCTGGTATTATCAGCATTGTGTTCTGCTAGGATTTTATCAATGGCTGGTATCAAAGCAATTTGCTGGCAGTGCCTGGTGCTGATTGCCGAGCAATGGCGTGACAAAAAGGGGCTTAATGAATAAAAGAGAGACATATGAGGCAATGCGAGTTATGGTGGGTAGAAAAAAATAAGAGCGTGATATGGGAGAACAAAGTGTTGGATTTGGGATCAGGGAAGCCAGGGATAACAAATACGTAAAATTGACAATTTGTATAATGAGATCCTGCGTCTTAATATTTTGTCGTAGACCTTCTTTAAATATTTCTCGCATAACAAAGTATATTTCTCACCGTGTGGTGCTAGTTACAAACATGGAAGTTTTTCCTGGTCTGAAGCTATGGACAGTGTTTCAGGCGGAGGGGAGCCCTTCTCTTTGGAAGGCCGTCGCAGCCCAACAGGACTCCTGAGCGAAGGATGTGTGGACACTCGGTTTGCCGTGATAAATTGGCTTAATGAATCTAGCGACTGGGTCATCTTGATTTTGTTGCCAAGTTGTTGCTTCGTTAATTCCTTGCCTACCATTGGATTCTTGGGACTTGTAGATCTGCAACTGCTCAGGTTTCGTCTTTTGATCATTACCTATTTTGTCCCACCCTATAGAGTGCCCGTGCTTCAAACCAGATTGTCCCGAGGACCAATCCTTATACTAATGCTCCATCACACTGTGTATAAAACAAATGACTGGTTAATTTTCTTGGTAATGTCTCAAGTGATCGATATGGTATCCTAAAAATCTATCGGATATGGCTGATCACGACCTGCCAGACTCTGCCATGTTGTTCAGTGTGCCGAGTGAGGGGAAACGTTCAAGGCGATCAGCCCTTTCCTGTGACCATAGAAGTGCTGACTTATTAGCCAGGGAGTGAGCGCAGGGATATCCACTCGGACAGTGGTTCCCAACCGCGGTCCTCAGGTCCCCCTAACAGGCCAGATGCAGAACGATTGTTCAGAGCTGTGTGCATGCGCAGATCCCATCCATTGGCTGCCTCTCTGATTCTGATCGCTACAGCGACTGGTGTCACAGAGAGTGGCGTTGGTACGCTGGCAGTCGGGAAATTCAAAAATCCCAGCTGTTGGTGATGCTGGGCCAGGTAGAGGAAACTCCTCCACTTTACCCAGTGTTTTCGGCCAAATCGGGGCAGAATGGGTGGGGTGGCCCTCATATTCTGACCACTTTATAGTTTGAGTGCCCCTTTAAGACCCTGTTGCGTATATAATTCCCCTGCTATGTGTAGTTTTATTACCAGACTGCATGCACCGTGTCAACCTCTAGTTAACCTTAATTATGTATAATCTAATATGATTTACCAACCACCTTTTGTTAAGATTATTACATTAGTGCAGTTAAATTATTAAAAAGTTCTCGTGTTTAGGTGTTTGGACAAACATGTAACCGCTTGCTAGAGCTAAATCAGCGGCCATGTTTTAGAAAAGCAGAAAAAAAAAAACTAATTCCCAGACTGGCCTAAATCTGTCTAAATTAATTTGCAATTTTTACCCCCAGGCAAGTCTTACTTTACCTTCATCTGCAACTCTTTTCTAAATAATCCTAGGAGGAGGTATGGCAGCTCTGGCTTCACGATCGTCTTCTTCAATGCGTAGCTTTTCAGAGCGCTAATCAATCCCGACACTTTCTCGCTACACGTTTCTTTTTTTCCCTTATTCCCCTCAGTTCTTTATATCACAGCGCCATTAGATGTAGTTATAATCTCTCTCCTCGCTTTCTCTACCTAATTCAATATAGGAAATGAAATTTTTACACCTAGATTACTCGTCACTTTATCTTGCGTGCGTCGACCTTTGCCAAAGTAAGAATGCTAGACCAATGTGGCACTTTATATATATATACAGCACTGTTCTCCCTGCTTTGTTGTTGCAACAGGTCAGTATTTTACAATTTTTACCACAGGGGCATAAAAAAGGTGGGAATGAGCACCCGAGGGGTTCATCATCGACCTTTGCTGACCCATGGGCTTTATAAACTCTTCCTTTCTCTTGTGCTGCGGTCTCCCTTTTCAGTTTGTTAGGGGGTGGCTAGGTATAGGAGAAGGGCTTTAACACCAGCCACGATATGATCCGGGTTTGCATGTACCCATGTGGGCGGACTGGCTGTGACGAGAGTCACTTTGAACTGCGCTGGTAGTTGGACTTGGCATTGCTGTTGGGAGGTTTGGGCACTGGGGGCGTCGGGCACGTTTTATTCCCCAACCCTCTGTCGAAGTCACCCTGTGCCTATAAGGGTACAGGGTGTTTGTGTTAATTTGTGGTTATTGTTTGTTCCTATTTCCAACATCATTACTGTGCTACTGGAGCCCTTTCCAACCCCTATGTTTTAGAGCTCTGACAGGTTTTTGTGTTCTTTTGTTTGTCAAACATTGCCACTCCATCAGACTATTGGCTGCTTGTGCAATCTCTTATCCGTTATCTAACCCAGGGCTCCAAATTTCCACTCGCCTACTAGCATTTGGCGAGTGGAAATACACAGGCAGCACAATAAATTATTTTGTGCTGCGTATTCCAGCAGTATCACCCTGCAGCCCACCCTGCCCAGCTGCACGGTGGCAGGGATCCACTACCTAACCTGACCAAGCTCATCTCTGTCACTGGCAGGGGGTGGAGAGGAGCTTCCTTGCCTCCTCGTTCTGCGCTCACTGGGGTCTGATGACTGTGTATACATATATCTGGGGTCTGATGTCTGGGTATTAATGTTATTTTTGTAACTTTAAATAAAACCTTTTAACAGTGTAATTTCATAAAATAATTTAAGGGGTGTGTTTAGGGGCAGAGTTAAAGGCTGGGTAGGGGTTAGGCAGAGCAACTTTTTTTTTTTTAAATCCATAATGAAAACAGAAACTCCCCAAATGACCCTGATCAAAAGTTGGCATACCCCAGTTCTTAATACAGTGTATTGCCCCCCTTTAACATCAATGACAGCTTGAAGTCTTTTCTGGTATTTGTGGATGATGCTCTTTATCTTCTCAGATGGTAAAGCTGCCCATTCTTCGTGGCAAAAAGCCTCCAGTTCCTGTATTTTCTTGGGCCGTCTTGCATGAACTGCACATTTGAGATTTCCACAGAGGGCTCAATGATATTGAGGTCAGGAGACTGAGATGGCACTTCAGAACCTTCACTTTATTCTGCTGTAGCCAATGACCGGTCGACTTGGCCTTGTGTTTTGGATCACTGAACTCAAGCTGTCCCCCTGCAGCCAATGACGCACGCACGCACGCACGCACGCACGCTGCGGGGTGGGCCAAGCCAAGATTAGTGCCGCGCGACGTACCTGTATGCCTCAACGGCGAAAGCCACCCCTTTAGGACGCCACCCGCATGTCCTTAAGGGGTTAAAAAAAGGAAAACAGTCCTTGCTCAATTAGAGCACTTACTAAACATACAACGATCCTGACTATACAGACAACATAATCAGAAAAGAAAATCACAGCTTTTCCTAGAAGTGTTACTGCTCCCTGCTCTACTCTCAGCAGTCCGAATTAAAAATACTACTTTCCAGGAGTCAATAGCTTGAGAATTTACCTGTTGCTTAATTAATTGGCAACAAGTGTGCGAGAGGACAGATGCCATGCAGGATTCTGGGTCCTAGATATCTTCCCTCAATTACTCTCCCAGTCATTCTGTTACACAAACCAAGCACTATATATATGTATATATAACAAACAATCTACACACAGCTCAATAGAAAACAATGTTGAAAAAGGTGTATCGCAGTACACCTGAGCAACAGATCACGTTACGCCTATATTGCCTGACAGTGCATTCAGTGTCAACCACCTAAATAGTGCTCTACAAATGTCTTGTATTACATCATAAGTGATTTAAATAAAACCAATAACCTACAAAAACAAGTTACATAAAATTAACAACTAATTATGTTACCCAATTTCATTATGTTCTGTAAAGTATTTTTATTCGTTATAGAATGTAATGAATGAAAATCTGTATTGGTTGTTTTATAGGCTATTGGTTTTATATGCTATGTTTGATAGCATTCAATAATTATAAAAAAACTCAGCGTGAAGAAGATAGGCAAACCTATAAGATTAGTTAGAAAGAGGCAAAGCAATTTGTAAGAGCTTCCAAAGCACATGCAGAAGAGAAAATAGCTCAGTCAGTAAAAAAAGTGGGACAAAACCTTTTTTAGATAAACGAGAAAAGTAAAACAAGGATTAGTTCGATTAAAAATAAAGTAAGGAAGGTATGTAGAAGAGGATAAAAGTCTCGCTGACTGCCTCAATTAATATTTTGTTCAGTCTTTGCAGAAGAAAAGGAAGGAAAGGGACCTCAGTTAGGAGGAAACACTAACGAGACATTTACATATGAGTTTACAGAGGAGGAGGTTCTACAGCAGCTGTCTAAAGAAAAGACAAATAAGTCAATGGGGCCTGATGGGATCCACCCCAAGTTATTAAAAGAGCTCAATGGTGTAGTAGCATAACCGTTAACAAGAATTAGTTAAATAAATCTGTTAACGGGAATCGTCCCAGAAGACTGGAAATTAGCAAATGTTGTGCCCATTTACAAGAAGGGTAGAAGGGAGGAATCGGAACTACAGTATAGGCCAGTTAGTCTTATGTCAGTAGTGGGGAAATTAATGGAAACCATGTTAAAGGAAAGGATTTTTGAACATCTTGAAACACATAGATTACAAGATCAGAAACAACAGCAAAGTATTGGCATGCATTAAAAGGGGAGTTCACTCACAGGATGAAAACATAATTTTGCCTCTGTATAAATCAATGGTCAGGCCGCACCTTGAATATGCCGTGCAATTTTGGGCACCTGTCTTAAAAAAAGATATTATAGCGCTAGAAAAAGTGCAGAGGCGGGCAACTAAATTAATAAGGGGAATGGAAGGGTTAAGTTATGAGGAAAGACTAACAAGCTTAAACCTGTTTAGTTTAGAGAAACGGCGCCTTAGAGGGGATCTGATAACCTTATATAAATATATACGGGGCCATTATCAACCATTGTCTGATAACCTATTCATTAACAGGACTATACATAGGACAAGAGGTCACCCATTTAGACTGGAAGAAAGAAAATTTAGCTTAAAGCATAGGGAGGGTTATTTTACGGTGAGAACAATAAAGCTGTGGAATTCTCTGCTTGTTGAGGTGGTTGGGTCAGAGTCTGTACAGACTTTTAAAAAACGATTGGATGACTTCCTGCAGACACAGAATATTAAGGGTTATAATATTTAATATGTGGGTAAAAGCTTCTTGATCCAAGGAGAAATCTGACTGCCATTCTGGGGTCAAGAAGGAATTTTTTCCCAGTATGTTGCATATTTCAGACTGGGTTTTTTGCCTTCTTTTGGATCAACACTAGTAGGTTATGTGGGAGAGGCTGAACCCGATGGACGCATGTCTTTTTTCAGCCTATATAACATGGGTTTACCTCGGGAGATCATACCAAACTAATCTTACTGATTTTTTTTTGATTGGGTAACAAAAATAATAGACACAGGTGGTGCAGTAGACATTGCTTATTTATATTTCAGTAAGGCTTTTGATACTGTTCCGCATAGAAGGCTTATCAATAAATTGCAATCTTTGAGCTTGGATTCCAATATTGTTGAATGGATTAGGCAGTGGCTGAGTGACAGACAACAGAGGGTTGTGGTAAATGGAGTTTATTCGGCGCAAGGTCTTGTTACCAGTGGGGTACCTCCGGGGTCAGTACTTGGACCCATTCTATTTAATATTTTTATTAGTGATATTGCAGAAGGTATTAATGGAAAAGTATGTCTTTTTGCTGATGACACAAAGATTTGCAACAGGGTTGACGTTCCTGGAGGGATCAGCCAAATGACAAATGATTTAGGTAAACTAAAAAAATGGTCGGAGTTGTGGCAATTGAGTTTTAATGTGGATAAGTGCAAGATAATGCACCTGGGACGTAAAAACCCAAGGGCTGAATATAGAATATTTGATACAGTCCTAACCTCAACATCTGATGAAAGGGATTTAGGGGTTATTATTGCAGAGGATCTAAGGGTAAGTAGTCAATGTAATAGAGCAGCAGGAAATGCTGGCAGAATGCTTGGTTGTGTAGGGAGAGGTATTAGCAGTAGGAAAAGGGAAGTGCTCCTGCCACTGTACAGAGCACTGGTGAGACCTCACTTGGAGTACTGTGTGCAGTACTGGAGACCGTATCTCCAGAAGGATATAGACATCTTAGAGAGAGTTCAGAGAAGGGCTACTAAAATGGTGTACGGCTTGAAGGAGAAAAGTTACCAGGAAAGGCTTAATGATCTTAACATGTACAGCTTGGAAAAAAGACGAGACAGAGGAGATATGATAGAAACATTTAAATACGTAAAGGGAATCCACAAGGTAGAGGAAGGGAGTATATTTAAAAGGAAACAAAGTAGCAAAACAAGAGGACATAGTCTTAGATTAGAGGGGCAAAGGTTTAAAAGTAACATCAGGAAACATTATGTTACTGAGAGGGTGGTGGATACATGGAACAGCCTTCCAGTTGAAGTGGTAGAGGCCAAAACAGTAATTGAATTTAAGCAGGCATGGGATAGGCATAAGGCTATCCTAAACAAAAGATAAATCCAGGTAAAGTATCCATGTAATTGGGCAGACTAGATGGGCCGAAAGATTCTTATCTGCCGACATTTTCTATGTTTCTATATATTGTGATTGCTGATTTATGTATTTGATAAAGTCCGACGGGGATGAGACGCCGTTTTGTACCGGAGGAATAAAATACAAGTGATTACGGTAATATCTGCCGGGTGTCTACTTATTTCAGATTGCAGTTTAGGGTCTTGTAGCGAGGACCCGTGCCAGTTTGGGGAGAACTTCTCATTGGCCACCATCTCCGTCCTAACCAAGAGGTTTTGCGGCTTTGGTTTTGACATTTATTTTGGAGGGCGTTCTCAGAAGAAGCGGGTGTTTGGAATCAAAACCTGCAAAATGATTTACTCGGCAAAGAATTGTGTCTTAAAACCTAAAAGGCTGTTAAGCATATATAAAAATAGTTTGAAAAAATGCATGCTGTTCATGTGATAACATAGTCTATAAACGATTCCAATCTACACGCTGCAATGTTCACCCCCACCACCTTCTAAAAAGGGGTGAATAGTTTGACGAGCTAATGGATGCTGCCTGCTGCTTTTATTAACCTGCATTAATAGTTTTTTTTTAAATCTGTTTTCAGCAAATTTAATGTTGTCTGCTGCAAAATTATACTCCTTTTACCCAGCACGTTACCAATTCCTGTTAGAAATCCATAAACCGTACTTCATACCTTTTTGCTCGTCTCCCTGTACTCACCAAAGGGACTGTAATCGTAATGTGTTGTGCATTGGTGTGCGGCGGGCAGGTTTAGGCTCTCTTGATGCTTGGTGTATGCTTTTATATACCCGGATTACATAGAAACAGTTTTTTTTAAATTCACTCAATAAAAAGGAGTTTTGTGTGCTTCGTGTTGGGGTTTTGAAATTGAATTCTGAATTGTGCGTCATACTCTTTTGGCCACCTTTTTATTTTGAAATGCGCCTCCTTTAAAGTCCTACCATTGCTTGCACGTTCTGTTTTTTTATTTGGAAGGAAGAAACTTTGAGACCGAGGAAATGTAGACCACCCCTGAGTCATAACAGGCACAAGCAAAAATGGTTATAGGTGTGGGGTTGTGCATAGGTCTATACATCACTGCTCTTGAACAAAAGAATATAGGCAAATCTGCTCTCATTGGTGAGTCTCTACTATGGGGAGTTAAAGCTCTTCCGCCCACTCCCACTTGGGGCCGGATTCATAACTAGTCAGAGTAGGCAAGTGCCTACAGGCGCCTGCCACACGGGGGAGACATGCTCTGTAAAAAAATATATATTTTTACGGCAGAGGCAATATATGCTTTTACATATAAAACAAACAATGCCACTGCACTAACTCAACTAAGGCGACCGATTCTGCCCCCTGTTTTGATTTGAGCGCAGAGAGAAACTTTTCAATTTTTTTTTTTTTTTTTTAATTTTTCGTTTGCCCCAAAACAAAAATTTAAAGTAATTTTGGCATTTTTTTTGTTGGAGGGGCGCTCCGCATTTCTGTGCCTCCCGCGATGCAAATCCAGCCCTGCTCCCACTTGTCCATGAGGATGAGCAGAGAACGAGATTGGGTCTGTAACTGTACGGCACTGAGCTGCACTGGCCAGAGATTTCCCCACCTGTCCATAAGAATCTCAAATGGAGTGAGTGACATGGAGTAGTGATTAAGTGGGGCAAGGGAATAAAAGTACTGCATTAACCTAGATCATTGGATTCAAAAAGAGGGGGCTGTGAGAGGGGCAGCATTTGCAACGAGTTACAAAATGGCAAGGTCTTGGATCAGGAGGCGCATCTCCTCATATAAAAAGTAGAAATTTCGATGAAGGCTTCAAGGTGTACTGGAGGGGTTGATCCCATGAGAGGATGGAGACCAAACCTGTAGGATGAAGTTGTGTAGGAGTTATCACAATTCTTGAGGGTTACCCTGGGAGAAAGGCAAAACGGCAATCCACCTATCCTGCTCAAAGACTGTTCAGAGGATGTGCATTCCACTCCAAAGGTTTATGGCCCAAGAATAAAAGGTAGTTGGTGTAGGCCAGCCCTCTCTGGTCCCTTTGCTCCATCCTGAACCCCCACTGTGACAATATCGTTAATTGTTGGCTTGTAGAATTGACTCTGGTAGAGAAAGAAAAGAAGGGAGGACAGTGGGCAGCCTTGGCTGGTGCCGTATGAGATTTTCTACCTGTCTGCGAAGGTCTTGCTCATCTAACTGCTATACTTTGTATAGAAGCTCCGATGGGGTAATCACATGTTCTGTGTAATCATTCAGTGTTTCAACAGAAAAAATCTTTGCCTTAAAAAAGCCCTGTTTTCGGGTTTAAACCTTTCAAACACTGTTCTTGCTTGTTCGTGATATTCCAAAGCTCAAACTGACAAAGAGCGTCAAGTGTATTTATCGTGATACATATATCTGTATAATTTTATAGTTGGTACTCTTGGACATTTTGTTCTGTCCTCTTCAGCGTGTTAATGAGCTTGAGGGTTGGTCAGAATTAAATAAACTAGATATTTTTATTGATGTTTCATTTCTTTAAGGTTTTTTTTACACTTCACAAGACTGACTTTATTTTTCTTTCAAATACCAATTACATCAAAAGTGCAGAGCTGGTGTGTGCTGGAGCAGAACCTGCTAGACGTACTGATAGATTAAACCTCCCTACAGCAGCCAATTTGACTAGTATAGCGACTTCTATTCATTAGAGAAAAATATTTAAACAAGTCTGGTATGTTCTGCGGAGACGGCCGTGCAACAGTTGCTTGCGTCTTTCCTTTGGGGATACTAGCGTAGGCTATAAATTCCGGTTTTGTCCTCCTATTAGCTTTTGTTCGGCGGAATGTTTGGTTTTCAGATTTGTCCCCTACAGAGCTTTTTAGTGCCTTTTTTTTTTTTTTTTCTTCTCCCTCTAATACTATATTCTTTATTTCTCATGGGAACCTCAGATCTGTACAATGCTCGGGTTTATTTCTGCTTGTTTTGTACATTTATCATTTACGTCTGAGCTCGGGGGGCCGTTACCGTCAGCGTTCCTGTACAGTACAGCCTGGAATATGGAGTTGGAGCTGCGGACACGTCTCGCATGCAGATAAATCTCGCAATGCTGAAATATTTACATCTAATTAGATTACGGTTGGACATGGCGGTTTTTAAATTGGTGTCGTGCAGCTTAAATATTATGAGGTCGCGGTGCCGAGTCAGGCGAGGATTTTGTAGCCTGTTTTACTGTATAGTTAAGCCTGTTCAACGTTAACTGTTTGAGAAACCGTCAACTCCATTGGAAGAACGCAGACGTTTTTGCTGATGTACAATGACAGTCTTATTTCCCGAAGCTCTGACACGTGTCGTCTTGTAAATGGAATAAACTGTCCAGAGAATGGATCCGACACTGTGGTAAATCGGATTACTAGCTATGCTGGCTTAGCACAGGTCTTATGCTGTTGTATCAAAGATAAAAGCAGTTTTCGGAGTTCTTATTCACTTTGTTTCGGCTCATTGGCATGCTTGGGGGGCAGTTATATGATAAGCCAGTTTGCCGAAGTTGCACACACCAATGAAATTCACTGTTGTAACACACACATTGGCAGAAGCTTCTCCTACAGCTGTTGAATTTTCTTTAGTTGTAATGCCGACAAAGACTGGCGTTCAACAGTGGCAATTTGTAGCAGTGTTTGCAACGTTGGCAAACACCACCGCTCATGGAATAACACTATTCTGCAGTTGCTGGTGAAAAGGAGACAAAAAGTGGGGGGGGGGAAATCAGTTCTAGCCTATTTTCCTTAAGTCGCCTACTGATGACCGGGTCGGACTCCGGGAGACAAAAAACACACAAAAATACGCAAACACATAACTGTGGAATAATATACTGTGTATGTATATGTATGTATGTATGTATGTATGTATATGCCACAGGTAAAAGCTCCACACTAAAACCCATCATAATGACATAACAATTCTAATAACAAATTAAAACAATAATCCAGTGTTGAAAGAGGACTCCCAACAACCCCCACACACCTCCAAACCAACCAACCACCAAAAATCTTCCCAACTCCCAACCATCTGACCAAAGTAATCCTAACTAAAAAGGAAGCCCTAGCCAGCACTGCCTACAAGCCCCCGCCGTGACAAAGGAGCCCAACAAAAAACTGTTCTAACGAAAAACCAACCCACCTATGATTAAATAAAACAGGGAGGGAGGGTGGGGATTTTCACCGCTCTACCTCAGGAGAAAAAGGCGCGCAGAGCCTCTCCACACGCGTTTTAAGTACCTTCCTGTCGACTCCTCCCACACCATTCCCGCTCACTATCCTCACGCGCTGTAAAACCTTCTAGAAAAAATCCTGGCATCAGAGGCAACTTAAGGGCCTTACGCCCTAGGTGCTTCAGACCTTATTAGTCTCCCCTTCATCGCACCTATTCTGTACCAGCTACTTTAGTAGCGGCTGGACGTTGAGCAAAACACTGGCACAGACTGAAACTGGCATCTGCTCATGGAGCCCAGCTCATACTGTTAAATTAAAATTCTATTATAATTACCATATATGGATGCCATAAACCTTTTTCAAGTTTCTACTCGTATAGCAAAAAGAAAGGACGCGCGCACGCCATGGCGGAGAGACCAAAATCGGCTACATACACGAAATAGCTTCATCAGGTCGTCTGAGTATTTTTTGTTACACAGACCAGATTATTAGATTTCAAAGAATTTATAGCCAATCAGCATACAGATACATTTCCACGTCCGTTTAGGCTAGGGTCAGACTGAGGCAGTGCGAACGCGCGTGCAGCCGCACTTAATCACGGCCGCACTAGCAGCAGATGCCAGGCAATGACGGCCAATATACGAAGTACGGTCGCACAAAAGTCCGGCTGCGCAACGCAAGTGGAAAATGAACGCATTTTTTCGAGAACGTGAAACCGCAGGTACTGACGTACAGAGTGCGCTGCGTCCACTAGCGACGTGTGTGCGTGATTAGGAGACGTCAGACGCTGCACACGTCCGGCCAACATAACGTCCAGACGCAAAAAGGGTTTTATTGATGATCCGTACAAAATCACGGACGAAAATGCGCATAGTATGACCACTATCACGTATTCTGTGAAAAAATGCGTCCATTCGTTCGAACGCACTTTTTCACAGACAACATAAAAATGCGTTCGTCTGACCCTAGCCTTAACCAACACGGTTTATTACTACATACGATTCACAGATGATTTTTTTTTGTAGCTTCCAATGTCCGCACACCCTTTCCTGCACAGACAGGAAATCGGCTAAATTCCACAGTCCAACATCATATGTAAGAAAAGACCTAGTTTGACACTCAAAATGGGAGGGGGGGAATTTCACAGCCCATTTCATCAGAACAGGCTTTTCACACTAATGCATATTGAAATACCTTTCATATACCAGCTGTGAGCTCAGACTCATGGGATCATGGAGACTCAGAAGAGTTGTGGAGTGTCCTGGAACTGCGTCTTCCACATCGCCCGCTGCTTGCTGTGAGAGTAAGTGGCACATCGGGGATCCATCACTTCTGTGGGATGAGAGATACGGTATTTTTTGACATGTTATCTTGCTGTGTTAAGGGATTCTACCTCTGCAAAAATCACAACACCAGGTTTTTGGAGTCAATATTTCTGAGACATAACAGCTCCAATATAGAACGAGTTACCATGGAATAGCTCATTCTTCTAGTCCCAGGTGCAAATTAACGCCTCCTCTACAAAGTCCAGGAGTCGCTAAGTTACATTAGGGATGTGCTATGTCCGAGCCACAAGTGAAGCTTGCGACAAGAGCGTAATAGTGATTCCAGACGTTAAGATAACTTTAGGAGCCATTGTACATCACGCCTCCAGCAGTTTTCGTAACGCCAAGAGGGGAAAAGGGCCCTTAGAGTCTTCCTAAGACTAAAGGTTGAACTCAAGACATGGAAGTCTTTGCTCTCTTTGCCCAGAAAAGTGTCATCTGCACCAGGGATTGAAAAACCTACATCAGTTAGGAGGGAGCAATAAGAATAGTTAGTCTTACGTCAGTAGTGGGGAAATTAATGGAAACCATGTTAAAGGAAAGGATTGTTGAACATCTAAAAACACATAGATTACAGGATCAGAAACAACATGGGTTTACCTCGGAGATCATGCCAAACTAATCTTATTGATTTTTTTGATTGGGTAACAAAAAATAATAGACACAGGTGGTGCAGTAGACATTGCTTATTTAGATTTCAGTAAGGCTTTTGATACTGTTCCGCATAGAAGGCTTATCAATAAATTGCAATCTTTGAGCTTGGATTCCAATATTGTTGACTGGATTAGGCAGTGGCTGAGTGACAGGCAACAGAGGGTTGTGGTAAATGGAGTTTATTCGGCACAAGGTCTTGTTACCAGTGGGGTACCTCAGGGGTCAGTACTTGGACCCATTCTCTTTAATATTTTTATTAGTGATATTGCAGAAGGTATTAATGGAAAAGTATGTCTTTTTGCTGATGACACAAAGATTTGCAACAGGGTTGACGTTCCTGGAGGGATCAGCCAAATGACAAATGATTTAGGTAAACTAAAAAAAATGGTCGGAGTTGTGGCAATTGAGTTTTAATGTGGATAAGTGCAAGATAATGCACCTGGGACGTAAAAACCCAAGGGCTGAATATAGAATATTTGATACAGTCCTAACCTCAACATCTGAGGAAAGGGATTTAGGGGTCATTATTTCAGAGGATCTAAGGGTAAGTAGTCAATGTAATAGAGCAGCAGGAAATGCTAGCAGAATGCTTGGTTGTGTAGGGAGAGGTATTAGCAGTAGGAAAAGGGAAGTGCTCATGCCACTGTACAGAGCACTGGTGAGACCTCACTTGGAGTACTGTGTGCAGTACTGGAGACCGTATCTCCAGAAGGATATAGACCTCTTAGAGAGAGTTCAGAGAAGGGCTACTAAAATGGTGTACGGCTTGAAGGAGAAATGTTACCAGGAAAGGCTTAATGATCTTAACATGTACAGCTTGGAAAAAAGACGAGACAGAGGAGATATGATAGAAACATTTAAATACGTAAAGGGAATCCACAAGGTAGAGGAAGGGAGTATATTTAAAAGGAAACAAAATAGCAAAACAAGAGGACATAGTCTTAGATTAGAGGGGCAAAGGTTTAAAAGTAACATCAGGAAGCATTATTTTACTGAGAGGGTGGTGGATACATGGAACAGTCTTCCAGTAGAAGTGGTAGAGGCCAAAACAGTAATTGAATTTAAGCAAGCATGGGATAGGCATAAGGCTATCCTAAACAAAAGATAAATCCAGGTAAAGTATCCATGTAATTGGGCAGACTAGATGGGCCGAAAGGTTCTTATCTGCCGACATTTTTCTATGTTTCTATGTTTCTAATACACAAAGGGCCAACAATGTGTTTGCTTGGTTGGTGAATAACCCCCTACAGTAATTTTTAATTTTTTTTTTTTTGGAGAAAGTATTTTTACCAGGAAGGATACATTGAGATTTCTCTCGTTTTCAAGTATGTCCTGGGTGGCAAGTATGTACCGTTGGGTGTCTTACCCAAGGACACTTGCTGGAGAGGTGCTCTTGCCGGTATTCGGACCTGTCTCCACGGTTATAGAGCAGCGATGTTGCAACACACACACACACTACACAGTATAGGAAAGAGGTTTGCACACTGGGAGAAAGTGGTTTTATGCACTTTTTTTAGTGGTTTTTATAAAACAAAATTTTTTTTTTTTATACTGTAATCGGCTATTCTCTTCAAATTCTCGCAATTGTTTGTTTTACAAAATGCAAACGGTTTAATCGAGGTTCAGATTCTCCAGAGCTTGAAATACATTGAATTTTGTTTCATTTATTTAATGTAACAGAAGTAAAAACCTGTGAGAGGTATTGGAGAAGGTGGAAGAACACGTGGTAAAACTTGGCCAAAGCCAGTATAGTAGTTGTCCAACACTGGCTGGGAAATCCTGTACAAATCGCCCTAGTCGGTTTGTCGTAACAAGAGGATTAATTTTGTTCGGCATCTGTTAAATCTTAATTTCTTTAACAACCCCTTGCGTTTTCGCACAACACCCCAGACTAATCCATATCCAATCTGCCCGTCATTCCGCGTAACCATACATTGGCTGCAGCCGTGCATCTCAAACTCCTTGCCCGCCTAACGATAAGCCTTGTGTCTATTTGAATGCCGATCTTGCCTTTGTTTCTCCGTTCAGCACTCCTCTCTGACAGGAGCAACGCCGCTTAAATAACAGCCCTTTTTTTGCCAAATTCATTTTATTTAATTATCGCCCAGGGCTAAGCTTGAATACATTCTGTGTTAAATTCTCCATCTCTTCTCCCCCCCCCCACCTTACCCAACGAAACGGACTTAATATCCTTGTTAAGATCTGATTAAAATGAAAATTGGGTTTTTTGAAGTCTGATTATCCCGTGAAATGGAATTTTTTAAACCTAATTAGGAGTAGATTTGCATATCATTTTTTTTTTTTTTTTCCGCGCATGCACCCGAGCCGCCATTGAATGGAACTGTCGGATTTTAAAAAAAACAACACATATATTAATGAAATTCCTTTACGCAGCCCTTTTTGAGGAGCTTAGACCGGAGAACCAGATTGAAATTCCGAATCTGTGCACCTTTTTCCCTCTCTTCCACCCACTCCCAGTGCGCGTTGCTTTTTATTCATTCAAGAATTAAGCTCTAAATTAGCTCTGCGCCGTCTCGTGCTGCCCCTCCTTTACGCTCCTACAGAATCAATTTGTATAATTGATGGGTTTTCATATGGCAGTGGTGTACAGCAGAGCTTCCCACCCGCATTCGTAGTTCCTTCACGTACGTCCGGGTTCCTCTAGGAAACGGAGAAGAGGGGGGAATTAATAGTTGCCTTTGCAATAGAAAGTATGAAAAGACTTCGGAACGCCTGAAGTATAGGTTGACTTCTCTTTGGTTGTAATCCACTTTTCAATAAACCAGACAAAATACTCTCGCGTTTTAATATGCCTGCTTCACTTAATTCGCAGGTTCTCCAGGCGTTGAGAAATTGCGCTCCAGCTCTAAAGCCCCTGCAGATCCTTCACCTACGAACGTAGCGAGGGGAATACGCGCTTTGCTCGCAATAAAGAACGCTGAAAAGGTCCACGCTGGAGACGTATGGGCTGCGTTTCAGCAGCGCTCAGCTATCCCATAACGCACACTAAACCCTCGCATTAAAATTGCGCACTCCGGTTCATTTGTATGTGCTGTCGACGTGAAGGGAAACAGCTCCAAAGGAAGATATTTCACATAAGACGGCAGAACACAACTGTATTCTTGGAGAGGCATAATTACACCTGTAGAGCCTTTGAAAGGTTGGAATTCATATACCTTATGGATTAAATGTAGACTTGTGCACCGTTTTTTTGTTTTTTTTCGGTTCGTTCGGATTTTGTAAATTTTCGTTTCGGCCGATTTCCGTTTCGGTTCGTTTTTCGTATTGACTTTTTTTTCGTGATTTCAGAAATTTTCGTGTTTTTCGGAACGTTTGTTCTCCGCGTTTCAGTGTGTCTATTCGTTTTGACGTAAACTAATGGTTTTTCGGTTCCGATATTTCTGTTGCTACGATAATTCTGTCGATACGATAATTCTGCCATTGAGATTTCTCTGGTTTTACAAGAAGGATACATTGAGATTTCTCTGGTTTCCCGGGAAGGATACATTGAGATGTCTCTGGTTTTCCAGGAAGGATACATTGAGATTTCACTGGTTTTACAAGAAGGATACATTGAGATTTCTCTGGTTTCCCAGGAAGGATACATTGAGATTTCACTGGTTTTACAAGAAGGATACATTGAGATTTCTCTGGATTTCCAAGAAGGATACATTGAGATTTCTCTGGATTTCCAAGAAGGATACATTGAGATTTCTCTGGTTTTACAAGAAGGATACATTGAGATGGGAATGATACAAAATTACAGAATCGGCGATATAACCGAAAAATCTGTTGTCCCAAATTACTGAAATGGAACCGAAATCAGGAATGGAGCAGAGATCACGAATGGAACGAAAATGATTTTCGATTTTACACATTTCTAGTCCATTCGAAACGTTTTCGTTTCGGTTCGGAAATTTGTTCGGATCTGCCGTTTTCGGATCCGAAAATTTTCGGAAAATCGTCTGCATCCGAATACACGAATCCGGAAATTTCATGAAAATTCCGAAACGCACATCCCTAATTAAATGTAAGGGGGAGGGGTTATTCACAAGAGCCCTATTTAACTGTACTGGATCAGACTCCCTGCTATATAGATCCGGGCTTGACATTTCACATTTATGAACCACTACCATGGGCAATACATTTTTAGGAGCCAAGCACTCTTTGTTGATAGATTTTCATGAAAAATATAGACTTTTTTTATAAGCCAGGAGCTGCAGGGCTTTTGGATTTTTCAAGCCATGATGTAGATGCACGTTCTGCGTCGGAAAGCCACCGGTCGCATGCGCGACTGCCTGTCCATCCTATTTTGGAAACTGAGTCTATTGTTACTGTTATCTGCATTTGTGCAGAGAAAAAATTTGCATGAAAGACCAAAAGCAATGGAGTTTGTGCAGCTTGGCTGCTGTCGTTGAGTCTTGCTTGTTCGATTTCAGGCCGGTCCACGTGGCGGTAATACTTAAGTTGCACAAGCACGTTTTGGCACGTTCTTTTGTGAATGGACAACTTTGACCAACTGATAATACTCTGACAAGGATCCATAAGCCAAAGGGTTTGAGGCTGGGGTCAGATGATTTCATTGTGCGCCCGTACTGACGTGCCTCCCTGTGTCCGCAGCATTGTGATGCGTCGACGGGGCTGGCCACACGCTGTAGCGTGCGCACGAATTGCACGCGCTACAGTGGGCGTGCTGCGGACATTCTGAAAGCCTCCCTGTCAAAGCGCTACAACGCACGTTCGGGGCTGCAAAGCTCGATCCTCCATAGAAGGATTGAGCCTTGCAGCGCTGAGTGCACTAATTGTGCTCAGCAAGGTGGCCAGACGGGCGTCAGAGTGGAAGGAACGTCCATCCTCACGGACATTCCTTTCGCTATGTAAAACGCTCGTCTGACACCAGCCTAAGACGATATGCCAATTTAGAAAACACCTATAACACTGCCGCGGCATTGCAAAACGTCTTACAGCCTGTGTATGGAAATCAATCTTGAAAGCATCACACACGTGCATTTCTTAGGTATATGGATTTATACCATAATGATGAAGTACCAGATTTATAGGAAATTTCCCATTCGCGTATGGGTTTGTTATTACAGCCCTGGACGCTCCATGTTCTGCTGCCCACAAAGTCCGTATCGAATACATCTACACAAAGCGATGTCTTGCTATAGATTAGAGACTCCTTACTTGGGGTTTTGTTCATTAGCAGCTGTTATACGCCCCAACACCCTAAGAAGGGATATTAGGACAGAATTGTCGGGACAAAACATTTAGGCCAACAAAGGGGGCTGTCCCTCCTAAATATGGACGCTTTTTTTTTTAGTAGTTGTTTGTGATGGAGCTTTCACTCCATTGGCATGCCAGGAAATGAGCAAAATCTATTGGAATTATTTAAAAATTTTCCAATATATGAGCTAATGCTTATCATGAAAACCATTGATTGGGAATAATTCCCTAATAATAATTCTTGCAGAGAATGTGTTGATAAGGTCTTCAAGAACTTGCGTCTGTCACACTCTATGGTCTCTTGAATACAACTCCTACATGATTGACATTCTTAAAATTGAGGGTTATTTCCCTCGCTTTCTTTAAACATTGACTAAATACCGTTGCGCAACCACGACATGCCTCAAAATACCGTTATCGGCCATCACAGGTCAGTGATGCCCTTAAATTTGCCTGGAGACAGTATCAGCGCAGTGTAAGTAACTTTTATTAGGTGGTGTCGCTGTCTGGCTTCCCACTCCGCCACCTGAATAATGGGAAGTCCTTACTGTATTTATGAGCGTTGTGATAAATGTGACATGTTTTCCGCGAGGCTATTGCCTTTGATTTAGTGCTCACCCCTCGCGTGATTTATTGGTAGCCGCAGCAGATATTGGTTCTTGCCGTTCTGGGGAAGGGAGGAGAAGTTTAGTCAAATAAGGTTATTTTTTTTGGGATGCGGCCACACTCGGGTAATTCAGAAGTAGTTAAATTATACAGAGCGAAATAAACATTATCAGGGTAGGATTGTCTTTTTATTAGGTGTTTATTACCTCAGGTTTGAGCTCAGGCAGCCGGCGCCGCAAAGCATTTAAGATTAGCGAGCAGGCAAGATTATTTTCCGAGCATTAGATATCTGATCGTAAAAAAAATAAATAATCCGTACAACACAATGACTAATTTCCTGGGAAATTAATAAAAACATTTCTTATGTAGATTCTCTATACTGTCTTGGATAATGATGTATAATAGACGGCATTCAGCAGTTTGCGTACAATCCTGCAGCACAGAACCTGTAGAGCAGGCCTGTCAAACTCCAGCCCCACATATGTTGATGGCCTACAATTCCCAGAATACTATGAATGTAATAGATGGGCAGAGAATCATAGTTGTTGCAGTTCAGTAACATCTGCGGGAGGAGGTGGACTGTGACACCCTTGCTGTAGGGGGTTATTCACGAAGCAGTGACTCGCTATATTATTGGAACATTTTATGCTGAAACAGACAGTTGTGAACGTTTGCCAATCTGGTATTCAGCTCAATGGTTTTTGCCTTAAATTTCCATTTCATATTAAACAGATTAAATGTCCAAAATCATGTTTAAATTTTTTTATTTTTCAAAAAATCCAGCTGGATGCCATCTGCAACATGGCAGCTCCATGCTCAGTTTTCGTAGATGTAACATGGCCTCGCATTCCGGTCAATCTGGGGTCAGACGAGCGCGCTATATTCACGTGTACTGACGTGCCTTCCGGCGTCCGTCGCAGTGTTGTGACGCTGCGATGGGGCCGGCCACACACTGTTGTGCGTGCACGACAGCGGGCGTGCTGCGGTCGTGCAGCAAGACTTCCCGTTGAAGCGCCAGGATGCACGTTTTCATCAATTTTGATAGTAAAACGAGAACGTACTGTAAATTCAATGGACCTTTTCTGGCTAAGAGTGACCTTGTGACTGTGATTTTCCACCTTCTTGACTAAACAAGTATCTCCTCAAACCGTGTTTCATAAATATCCACCGGTCCAAGGTTGTCCATCGTTCTCAGCATCTTTTTTTCGGACACTACGGCAAACAGCAATGCTGTATTTTCTTTTTAAAAAAATATACAGTATATTATTATTCTCCTGGTTGGGCCATTGAGCACAAGCTCCTTTTTAATGTTGTCTGATCGGCTGCCCATTCATACGAAACCACCATTTAAGATGTTTTTGCATATCCAAACTGTGTGAGGCCTAATCGCGGCTCCCCATATACTTCATAAATTCGCTCTTCATTACACTTGGTTAGCCTTGATGCCAAGTGTCAGGACGTGTAGCTCCGTAACACCGGTGGTGCCCCAACTAGGGAGGACATGGTCTAAAATTTCCTAAAGTCGTCCAAGAAATTTTTTTACCTGATCTTAGACTATATAAAGGGTTTCATGTAATTTGGTTTAAGAAATGAATCGTACAGTTTACTAAATTGGTGAGCTGGGAAAAAGAATAAAGCGGAGGTGAAAACATATTATTGTATAGCACTTTGAAGAAATCATTAAGATAGAAAAACGAGCACTGGGGACGTTTTTACAAAATCATTGACTAGTGCAACACATCCGGAAGATCTATAGCAACAGGTATTACCTCTAATGGTCAGAAGGGAGAAATTAGTCCCGACAATAGACTTGATCGTTGCACCTGTTTCACAGTTCATTCAGGCACATAACAAATCAAGAAAACCTAGTTTTAACAAAAATACACAAAGTAGACCTAAAAAAAAAGTGCCTTAAAAACCAGACACCTTTCTTTGGCCAAGATTAACCTCTAGTTAAAAATAGATTTTTTTTTTTTCTTCGTTCTCCAACATCTAATCAAAAACTGAAGAGCTAGTTAATGTACTGGTTTATTGGTTTTCTTTCTGCATAATTTAATACAATAACTGTATAAAACATGTATCCTATAAAATTAATTGGTGCTGCCACCGCCGCCATTGTCGTCTTGGTGAGCTATTCCATTTGTTAGCCATGCCACGGTACAAGTCTGAGGCGTTGATTGACCATGCAGATGGTGGCTGGCGTTTCATTCGTAAGGATGGTGTTGTGATGGCTCTACTTGGATCTGGTTCTTCCTTTCTCCTGGAAGGATATCTGTCGGCCTTCTAAGGTTCTGGTTTGCGATGTGTACGTCATCAATGTTCCTCAAAATGACGGAGTTTTCTGCTGTCAGTTCGAAAGAGTGTCAACGGAGGCGCATGCTGTGGAAGAAAGGGGGGTTTCCAATTTTTTTTCATGTACTCTCATAAAGGTGGACTAATAACACCCACTAATCCCCCCCCCCCCATTTGTAGTTTAGAGTGCAACTTGAAATGCCCTTCTTACAAGACTTCAACACAATGTCTTGGCTGAAAAATTGCCCTATTCTAAACTTGCTCAAGTTATGTGTAGACGTTGGAACCAGTATCAATCCCGATTAGCATGATATAGTGGTTTTTACTGGCAGAGGAATCTAAAATGTTCACGTAAGCTAGGTGTTGCCTCGTATTACGGGGATGCGTGAAAACTATTTTTCTATATAAAGACGCCTTGGAATAGGAGCTCTTCATAAACAAGGATATTAAACTGATTTAACATTTGAAAATGATGAGGTTTTGTCTTGTCAAAGTTTTTTTTCTTTGGTCACAACTTTCCTCCCACCCAGCCCCTGTTCTAATCTTTTAGCTCTCCCTGCCAGCTGCTTCCACCTCTCACTCTGATTACCATACTTTAACTTTTCCCCAATGCAATCCCTACTTTATTCTATCTGGTCACCAACTCTACACTCCCCTCTGCTCCTTTTCCTCCCTCCTTACCGCTATCCCTTAGAACAGTGGTTCACAAACACGGTCCTCAAGTACCCCCTAACAGGCCAGGTTTTGAGGATCACCTTGGAGAAATGCAGACTGAATCCTGCAATCACTGAGAAGCAAATCATATCACCTGTGCTGTACTTCGGATATCTGGAAAACCTGACGTGTTGGGGACTCGGACCGCGGTTGGGAACCACTGCCTTAGGCCCCGTTCACACTGTGCGATTTATCGCACGGATTTTGCCGCAACGTCGCGCTGTGTAGCTTCTCCAATGCATTTCAATGGAGCTGTTCACATCTTGCTGCGCCACGTCGCTGGTACATGACCCTTTTTTTGCTATCTGCGATTTGCATTGGTGGTGCTGTGCAAAAATCGCACAAAACTGCGACATCGTGCTACATCATCGCACTATGTCGCGAATTTGAAAAACGCGCAACTTTCAAATCGCACAGCGTGAACGGGGCCTTAGATTGTAATTTCTGGTGTGAAGCGTTGGATCAGCAAGACACTTATCCTATGACCAGGGTCATCTCTTCATTGTGTATCGTTAATTATTATGTTTATGCTTTCGCATTGTGAAGCGCCACGGTATCTGTTGGCGCTATGTAAATGCTGTAACTGTATCTGGTGTCCTTAAAGGACCCTTTTAAAGTTGGAACCAGATGGAATTTCAAAATTAAGACTGAACTAGTTCATTTTTCTGTCTTACAATTATTATTATTTTTTTTTACTGTGATTAGGGGGGGATGGGGTGGCAAACTCTTTATACGTTCACGGAATCTGACGATCCACTTTATCAATGGAAAGTCAAAAAGCAGTGGGTAAACAAAACTGGCCACAGACAGCAGATGGCGGGACGCTACAAAAGAAAAACTTTTAACGTTTTGATTTAGAGCACTTCGCAAACCGGCGTGGAGTGCTGAGCGTGTGAAATAAACAGATTTTCTTTTGTGGGCGGTGCCATAAGGATGTGAGAAATGTCTTGCAAGTACCCATCTTCTAACCAGAACCTGCAAGAAAAGACAGATGAGTAGCAAACGAGAACAGAAGAATTGAATACCTTGTGCGTCGGTTTGCGGATGCAATCTGCATACTGCTGAATTTGCAAAGGAACATCATTTTTTTTTTTTTTTTTTTTGTCCCTTTTTATTTATTTACTTGGAGATGCACAGATGGGGCTTTCTGCAGTTTGTGTTCCTGTCTAAATCATATCTTTAATGTTACTCCTACTGTATTTTTTTTTTATTCTTTTTGTTTAAAAATTCACATGGTAGCAAAAACAAAACTACTTAAAATTGGCGTACTAGTAATTTCACGGACACCTTGCTGCCTAGTTTTTAGGAAGTGGCTTTAGGTGACATAAAGCAAAAACATTTTAATGAATTATTGGTTGTTTTGAATCTACAGTTTGCCTTGAAACTGCTGTCTTTGCGTTTCACTCAGTTACTATAATACTTTATTTAATATGTATTTATTTTTTACTTATCTTTTTCCGGAACCCCAGGGTTATATGCGAGAAGTGAATGTCACATGCAGGATATGATTGAAGTCAGCTTAACTCCTCCCCTTTTCCTATTTTCCTATTTCCATGACGGAAAGTTCTAATTTTAATAAGGACTCGGAGGCGAGTATTTTGCCATCTCTTTCTTTACTTTATTCATAGCACCAAAGGTTTAACGGTATGATAAAACAAAAACTTCCCCAACAACAGGGGTAAACACGCCCATACCCTCTCCCAGTCTGTCCACTTAGTCCCTCCCAGAGACAGGCTCCTCCTCTTTCTTTGCAGGTCAGAAGTCAGAATCTCCAGGACGGAACGGAGCTACCCGACGGGGAGACGAAGAAGCCAAACACGGCCGGGTGTGGGGAAACCATGAAAAACGCTGCCAAGGCAGGTCGATCAGCGCGAGGCTGGAAGGGAAGAAGAAACACGGGGCAGAGGTTAAAACCGAGCCATCAACAACTTGCAACGCAAGGCGCAGTCAAGGAATACGAAACCAGTCTCAGTAAAATCTTTATTCAGGAACATGCGCGCAGAAGCGGCGTAGATTACAACGCAAGGCGCAGACATGCGCAGTAAATAAGACACGGACAACCAGAGGAAACTTTAATGAAGGAACAGTCGATAGGGAGGGAACCAAAATGGGGGGGGGGGGAAAATACTCGCCTCCGAGTCCTTATTAAAATTAGAACTTTCCGTCATGGAAATAGGAAAATTCTTCAATTTTATCCCAGGACTCAGAGGCTCCTATTTTGCGAATTCAAAACTGGGCAACAACAGTCTCTGTCCAGTGTCTCAGAGGACGTACATAGAAAAGACGAGCTGTAGATTCCCTCGACCAGTCCGCGGACCGCATGACGTCCTCCAGGCGACAGCCAGCCACCGCCGCTGAGGAAACCATGGTGGCCCGGACCGAGTGGGCTCCATAGGAGGCGGTATCGACCCCCGCCAGCTCCAGCAACCAGCGCACCCATCGAGCCAGGGTCGTCGAGGCCACTGGGCGATGAGGGGCACGGAAGGACAGGAACAGGGGGGAAACGGATCCAGTCCGAAAGCCCACAAGGCGGCCCTCATAGAGTCTGAGACCTCTAACCGGGCACAACAAAGGATGGTCCGGGTAGGACGGAAAAAATACAGACGAAATAGAGGTCTTAGTACATCTAGACACATCAAAAGTGACGCCGTCCTGGCCAAAGGAACGCGAAGGGTAATCCAGGGCCCGAACATCACCCACACGTTTACAAGAGAGTAAACAGAACAGCATCACCAGTTTCGCCGACAACTGCCGGAGGGACAGATCCCCATTATCCGGCCAGGCTTCCAGGAAACTTAACACCCGGGAAACATCACACGTGGAGGAATACCGAGGAAGGGGGGGTCGTTCGAAGCGAGCTCCCTGCAACAGACGGCAGACCAGAGGGTGTTGTCCTAGAGCCACTCTGGCGAAACCAACATGCCCCGCGGACATGGCCGATCGGTATACGTTCAGGGTGCGAAAAGCCAGTCCAGAGTCGAACAAAGACGTCAGAAAGTCTAATGCCGAATTCAGAGATGCAAAAACAGGATCTTGATGCCGTCCCATACACCAGTCAGCCCATCTGCCCCAGGCAGATCCGTACGCACTCCGGGTGCCGGGGGCCCATGCTTGTAACAAAAGTTCCCCAGTCCGGATCGAAATCTCTTGGCGTTGCCAGGCAAACCGGAAACCAGCCATACCAGAAGATCCAGAGTGCCGTCCGCCATCAGAGGGTGGGGTGCGTCCGCGTGTCTCGAAGAAGGTCCGGTCGGCGGGGTAGCAACCTGGGGACATCAATCGCGAGTTCCAGGAGTGTCGGGAACCAGGGTTGAGTCGTCCAAAAGAGAGTAATCAGGACCAGTGTTGCTCCCTGCGTCCTGAGTTGACCCAACGTCCGAGCAATCAGGGCGAAAGGGGAAAGGCATAATGACAGGACTCGGATCAATCTTGCAGGAAGGCATCCACTGCCAGAGCGTCTGGATCCGGTCTCCAGCTGAAGAACTCCCGCAGCTGGGCGTTCAATCTCGAGGCAAACAGATCCCAGCGGAGAGGACCCCATAGTGAGTGAAGTTGATCGAACACTGAAGATTGTATCCGCCAGTCGCCCCAGTCCGACAGGTGACGAGAATTCCAGTCGGCGATTCGATTGGAGAGGCCCGGGATGAACTGGGCTTGAATCCAGAGATCGTGTCGAAGGCAGTATCCCCAGAAGTCGGAAGCCATGAGCGACAGAGATTCCGATCTGGGGCCCCCCATGGCGTTGATGTAACGCACCGCTGGGAAGTTGTCCAGGCGAAGGAGGATCGAGCGATGTGGGGAGTTCCGTGCGAAACAGCGTCTGGCGAAGAATCCCGCCAGCAGCTCCAGGACGTTGCGGTGTCGGGTCTGTTCCGTGGGAGACCATCGACCCCCTGTCTCCGCACCGTCGCAGTGGGCACCCCATCCGAGGCCGCTGGCATCTGAGTCTATGGTGAGAGTCGGGGGAGGAGGAAACAGGTGTTTGCCGTTCCAAGACGTCATCTGGGAGTGCCACCACGTCAGATCTGATCGGGCGTCTGCCGTCAGGGACACCGTATCCGAGTAATCGAACCCGCTCGGAGGGAACGGGCCTTCAGGCGTTGGAGGGCCCGATAGTGTAGGGGAGCTGGTACGATCGCCAGTCGTGCCGCCACCAGAAGACCGATTACCCTGGCCAAAATCCTCAGAGTAGGCGCTGAGTGTCGAAGGAGAGAGGAAGTTTCCTTGCGGATGTTCCGAATCTTGGAGGGAGGCAGGAACAATAACAGGTCGTGGGAATCCAGGAGAAAGCCCAAGAATTCGATGCGGTGTGTTGGAGACGGTAGGGATTTTCCCGCATTGATCAAGAAACCCAGTTCTTGCAGGAGGGAGATTGTCCATTGAGAAGTGTGTCCCTGGACTCGGACATCAGGAGGATGTCGTCCAGGTATATAATCAGGCGGACCCCTCTGGTTCGCAGGGAAGCGACCACCGGCTTCAGTAGCTTCGTAAAGCACCATGGTGCTGAGGAGAGGCCGAACGGGAGGCACGTGAACCGCCACACCTGATCTTGCCAGATGAACCTGAGGAAATCCCTGTGGGCCAAGCAGACCAGTACTGTCAGGTAGGCATCCTTCAGGTCCAGAGGGCGTGGCATAACGTGTGAATACCTTCCATCTTGAAATGGCAGTAAACGACCGATAGGTTCAACTGTTTCAAGTTGATGACTGGGCGGAAGCCTCCGCCCTTTTTGGCGACCAAAAACAAGAGTGCTGAGAAAACCGTCCGTGGACAATTGGGCGGGTTCAATCGCCCCTTTTGGACAACAGGTCCTGAATCTCCGCCTGCACCAATAAATCCTGCACGAAGTGGAGCGGCGCGGGGGGTTGTTTGTGTAGGTGTGTCCACAAAGTCTATAGAGAAACCCCGTATCGTGGCCAGGACCCACGCATCGGTAGTGAGGCGCGACCACGCGTGCGCAAAGTCGGTCAGCCGACCCCTGATCCTTACCCCTGACGAAGGGATAATCTGAAAGGTGCTCACCTGAGGGTCTTCTATAAGAGGATCTGCCTCCTCTGTAGGCGTTTCCGCGCCATGGTCTGGCTCTGGATGGAAAGAATCGTGAGCCGGAACTGGGGTTGTCGGCAGCATAGCGGGAGGAGTTGAAGGCGGGGCCAGAGGTACGGGAGTAACCCGCTCCACCGGTAGAGTGACCCCTGCCTCTGCCGGCCCTGTGAGAGACCCGTCCTGGGAATACTCGTTTCATCGTGGCCTCGGCCTTGTCCAGCATAGAGAAAGACCCCACATATGTGTTGAGCTTCTTAGCAAATGGATCGCCAAAGAGTTGGCCTTCAGCTTTGGCGCCCAAGTCTGTAGCGGCCATGTGGGTCAGGTTTGTATCCATCTTTAATAGGATAGTCTTTCTGCGCTCTGACACTAATGCAGCGTTCGCGTTACCTAGCAGACAAAGGGAGCGCTGCAGCCATTCCTCAATTTCCGAGGGGTCCAGTTGGAGCTCCGTTAGTTTAGCGTGGTTAACTATGTCTAAGGCTTTTACTAAAGGGCCTTCCGTGTCAAGCAATTTGTCTTGGCATGTCTTTATGGCAAAATCTATGCCTTTTTTAGCCGACCAACCTTTGTTGGCGACGAACTGCTGGAAGGCTTCATCCACCTCAGGGGTGATGCATGTTTTACCAGCAGTGGTGGGCCGAGGGCATTCTGCCCGCAGGTTCAGTCTAGTTCCCTTGTCAAGAGGACAGCGCATAACGCTGTCGTCCCAGCGCTCGATATGGGGTTGGGGGGTCCAAGCGGTATAGCTTGGATGGGAGATCTCTTAAACATGGGATTTCCCGCTGGGTCGTATATCGTATCCCCAACTTGCACAGGGGGTGGCTCCACCATAAGGTCCTCATCATGGACCGGGGTGTATAATGTAATGGAGTCATCTCCGTCATCGCCCTCAGGATCGCCGTCCCCTGAACTTGTCCCTCTTGGGACGAGACTCCAGGGTGATGCCTTGGGTCTCTTGTTCTCTGCCGCATTGGGTGCCCCGCGGTCAGGGGCTCTCTTGCGAGGATCAGACTCGCGAATCAATAAGGCATTGTTGCGGGGTTGCCAGCCCCTCCATAAGCACCAGGTGGACGTGGGATATGGGGATCAAGCCCTAAGGCTGAGGGGTCTAAGACCCTTTGCGGGGAGGCGTCCTGTAATTGTTCCCGGGGTCGGGAAGGTTCTGAGGCTTGGGACACATTCCCTTGCAGGAAAGCGGAGCAGGAGGCAACTTGGGGGGGCGCTTGCAGAGCAGTCACTGCTTCCTCCATGGAGCGTCTAAAAGTGTAGAGCATGTCTGCTACAGCTGCAGACATGGACTAGGTAATGGAGGAGCGGAGGGAGGCCTCGAGGGCTGCAAATTTTGCTGAGGAACTAGAGCGCTTGTGTTTTTTTGGCAAAGGAGGGGTATTCCCCTCAGGGACAGCTGCTCTGTACATGGAGCTACTCTCCGATCCGGAGCCCCGGGAGGGAGAGTGAGACGCGCTGCGGTGGGAATCTGACCTCGCGTTACCTTGCTTTAGTGATCGGACTCGAGCAGTGAATGGCGGTCAGCGCGAGGGAGGTGGGCGTGGTCTAACGCGTCTCTGGAGGAAGCGCGCCTCGAGCGGGAAGCCTGCGAAAACTGAGGTGAATGCACACAGGCTGGAGCAAGCAAAAAAATGTCCCAAATTAACGTAAATATGTCCGAGCGGGGTTAAAACAATGCGTGAATGCCGGGTCAGACGCAGGGACCTAGTTGGTCTCCCAGTAAGACCCGGTGGGGAGCGCTGGCCCCGCGGCTAACACCGTAGGGTAGCGGCGTCCCAACAATAACAGAGTTGTGATTATCTAAAAGGAAAATGTAAAACATAAACTAGATACACATGAAATTGTAGGAGAAATATATAAAAGCAACTTATCTGTCTGAAGAGCCGCAAAGAAAGAGGAGGAGCCTGTCTCTGGGCGGGACTAAGTGGACAGACTGGGAGAGGGTGTGGGCGTATTTACCCCTGTTGTTGGGGAAGTTTTTGTTTTTTCATACGGTTAAACCTTTGCTGCTATGAATAAAGTAAAGAAAGAGATTGCAAAATAGGAGCCTCCGAGTCCTGGGATAAAATCAATAAATAAAAAGGCTTTTTGCTGCGAATTGAAAAAATAAATGGTTGAATAAAATCAAAAATACCTGTAAAGCATCAGTTAAATTAATTGCACAAGTAACTTTCCCTTTTTTTAACTTTTTTTAATTTAGGACTCCGGATGACCTCTCCAAGCAAATCCTTGCCGTCCAACAGCGCGAGCTAAAGCTGAAGGAAGAGAACTTTAAAATCACAAACAGGTAGGCTTTGCATTGTATCCCATTGTATGGTTTTGGCTCCTAACATGCGTGGAGATTTTTCAAGGTGAGCTCCATTTATTAGCATGTCTTCCAAGCCTTCAGACCTCTTTACGGTGCACTGAAAATCCAAACAAAAATACCTGTTTATTCTGTGAAGTGTTTCAATAAACTGCAGGTAAATGTGAAGACGTGTGCAACTTTCAATGTCTTTGGTAAAGGAGGTGGTTGTCTTTCTTGAAAATGCATCAATTAGCAACATGTGCCCTGTCATTAAAGGGACACATGGAGGGGGTGATGGGAAACTGAGGAGTGGAACGTTATCCCTTCTGCCCCCCCCCCCCATTGTAACCTTTTAGTTATATCTAGCGCACCGCTGCTCTCCAGTCCTCTTGATGTGTTTGGCTCCTTGGCTTGCAGGATCCCGGAGCAAGTTACATTCGGGCTGAGTGCTCCAGGGAGTATCCAACTAACACGATGGCTGCTGGGAGGGGAGAGAGTTGGTAGTCTAATTGGAGCCTGCAGCTCTGGTCAGCAACTGCTGGTCTGATATTCAAGGAGCTACGCCACTGCTCTGAGGGTTACTCCAGCCTACAAAAACCCCCTTGGAGGGAGAGGGGTCGGGGTTGGGGCAATGTGACACCCGAATATCAATTGAGTTGCCACAATGCCTAGTATCAACCATGGAGTATAACATTTTTGAAGGTGAAATTTCGATGGTATTATGTTGTCTTGCATGTACCCTCAGCATTTGACCCTCCCAGGTATGGATTGTTAACCATGAACTGTTGCAGAAACCATGGGACAAGAGTTTCCTGGTAGTTTTAGAAAATTCTGACTAGTAAGAACAAGGGATGCGCAGTGATACCATTTTTAAAAAAAATAAAAATAAATTAAGACCGTATGAGTACCGATACTTATTTTCAGGTACTCACTGATACCGATTAGCAATACTTAATGTCATGCAATCGTTTTCCAATAAATTATTTAGGATTTTGCTGAAAGCCTGTCTAATTAATGTTAATATCGAAACGTATGGTCAGACACCCCATTTACCCACTGCACAGGCTGTGCACACACCCTGACCACACCCACAGACCTCAGATACATGTACACCCACAGACCTCAGATACATGTACACCCACAGACCTCAGATACATGTGCGTACACACACACACCTCAGATACATGTGCGTACACACACACACCTCAGATACATGTGCGTACACACACACACCTCAGATACATGTGCGTACACACACACACCTCAGATACATGTGCGTACACACACAGACCTCAGACACATGTGCGTACACACACAGACCTCAGATACATGTGCGTACACACACAGACCTCAGATACATGTGCGTACACACACAGACCTCAGATACATGTGCGTACACACACAGACCTCCGATACATGTGCGTACACACACAGACCTCAGATACATGTACGTACACACACAGACCTCAGATACATGTGCGTGAACACACAGACCTCAGATACATGTGCGTGAACACACAGACCTCAGATACATGTGCGTGAACACACAGACCTCAGATACATGTGCGTGAACACACAGACCTCAGATACATGTGCGTGAACACACAGACCTCAGATACATGTGTGTGAACACACACACACACACACACACACACTCAGACCTCAGATACAGGTGTGTATGCATATATTTATACATCCCAGACCCCAGAGGCAGTCACTGGATCGTCTGTCAAAATGCACGCAGAGCATTCTGCCAGGCCACTCCGACTGGCCGCATTCCAGCGAGGGGCCGCTGACATGTGACGGTTGTAATGAAGCTTCACTGGTTCCACCTCTCAAAAGATCTTCCATAGTTCTCAAGATCTCACAAGAACGCGACTAGAGCATTCTGCCATCCGCCCCAGCCCCTTGAATATAGTCTGGCACGCTTGCCCAGTGCTGGCTTCCAGTATCGCTAGAAGTATATGGGGCATTTACACATTTACTCGTGCAAATGTCCGGTATCGGACTGATACTGGTATCGGCACATCCCTAGTAAGAACTGACCTTTTGTGTAATGATAGTTCTTATCCAGCAAGGTGGAGAATGACCAGCTCTAACACGTTTTCTGTCCTGCGGTAGAACCAGGGCACCATGTCATTCAGGTGTCTCTTGATTGTGAGTTCACACGAGCAGGCCTCTAGATAACTCTTATTTCTGTATTATTCAGTTTTGATTTTTCATGCTTTACCGTCATATTTTGTAAATTGCTTAAAAAAAGGTTTGCTTTATGTTGACAATTTTGACAATAGTCTTGTTTGCACAGACGAGGGAGAAAATTCAAAGGCAGCCGAGAAGCTGGAGAAGATTCATCTGAGGAAAGTTACGTTTAGCTGAGTTTGTGTGGTCTGACCATACCCGTAGGGCCGGCCACAGTGGCTGCTGTCCATTTTCAGTATTGCCATAATTTTCTACTTGTTGGCACTTTGAGCAAGAGCTCCAAAAAAAGGGGGGTATAGCTATACCCTCTTGACAAGGCCAAACCAGGTCGAAACGACCAAGGGTTTCTGTATCTCTCATGCAGAGAGTACCAACCGATGAATCGATAATGAAAATGGTTGACAACAATTTTCATTCTCCATTAGTTGCTGATTGATCGATTTTAGACTTTTAGTCCTAGATCTTGCCCTTTGCAAGAAAAAGAAGTCTCCTGCCTCCATTATATCTCTTTCCAGAGCTGACTCTTTACTCCAGTGTTTGTGAAGTGTTAAGGTCTCCAGCGTTTGCTCCCAGGAAGAGGAGCACAGTTGGTTAAACACTTGCTCATTTTCTTGACATTTAGATGTGTTTGGAGCCCTCAAACATCAGAGCTGTCATTTGGCAACGCCACCAGCTAGCGCAAAGTGCACTCTATTACTGAATTGACTGATGCTTTACACACTCGAGTCCCTATGAACGCTCAGAAAGGAAAAAAATAATAATCTTGATGAGTATATTTGTTTAATCTTATTATTTTTTTTCCCCCTCTCTAAATGTCAAGTGTGCCTGTTCTATCGCATAAATAAATGCCCTCAAAGAAACTTGTCCTTTTTTTGTAGGTCACAGAGAGTTGGATTTGGGTGGAGAAGGAAGAGACCTTTTAAATTGAACAGCTCTAACCAAACATACAGTTGTGTTCAAAATTATTCAACCCCCACTGAAATTGAGTGTTTTGGCCAGTTTGACATTGATTTTGATCATTCAGTCATCTTGCTTACAATTAAATCAAAGAGGCACGTGTAGGTCAGACAAATATAACATAACATTTATAATGAAATAACCACAAATGTCTTTTCTGTGCTCACATCATTATCAGTTTTATTCAACCCCCAAGTGACATTCAATCTTAGTACTTAGTACAACATCCTTTTACAGTTATAACAGCTTTTAAACGTGAAGCATAGCTTGACACAAGTGTCTTGCAGCGATCTGCGGGTATCTTCGCCCATTCGTCATGGGCAAAAGCCTCCAGTTCAGTCATATTCTTAGGCTTGCGCACTGCAACTGCTTTCTTTAAGTCCCACCAGAGGTTCTCAATCGGATTTAAGTCAGGTGACTGCGATGGCCACTCCAAAATGTTCCAGCCTTTAATCTGCAACCATGCTGTAGTGGATTTGGAGGTATGCTTGGGATCATTGTCCTGTTGAAAGGTCCAACGTCTCCCAAGCCTCAGGTTTGTGACGGACTGCATCACATTGTCATCCAATATCTCCTGGTACTGAAGAGAATTCATGGTACTTTGCACACGCTGAAGCTTCCCTGTACCTGCAGAAGCAAAACCGCCCCAAAGCATGATTGACCCCCCGCCATGCTTCACAGTAGGCAAGGTGTTCTTTTCTTCATAGGCCTTGTTCTTCCTCCTCCAAACATAGCGTTGATCCATGTGCCCAAACAGTTCTAATTTTGTTTCATCAGTCCACAGAACACTATTCCAAAACTTCTGTGGTTTGTCCACATGACTTTTGGCATACTGCAGTCGACTCTTCTTATTCTTTGGAGACAGCAATGGGGTGCGCTTGGGAGTTCTGGCATGGAGGCCTTCATTACGCAGCGTGCGCCGTATTGTCTGAGCTGAAACTTCAGTACCCATATCTGACAAATCTTTTCTCAGTTCCTCAGCAGTCACACGGGGACTTTTCTCCACTCTACGCTTCAGGTAGCGCACAGCAGTCGAAGTCAGCATCTTCTTTCTGCCACGACCAGGTAGCGTTTCAACAGTGCCCTTTGCCTTGAATTTGCGAATGATGCTTCCTATGGTCTCTCTTGGTATGTTTAACATCTTTGCAATCTTCTTACAGCCATTGCCCTTCCTGTGAAGAGTAATCACCTTTTCTCTGGTCTTCCTGGACCATTCTCTTGACTTCACCATGTTTGTAACCACACCAGTAAATGTCTAGAAGGAGCTGAGTATCACAGTCATTTTAAAGCTGCCTAATTGGTGCTTATTATGCTTTATTGCTGCTCCGTGACATCCACAGGTGTTTTCAATACCTGATTGAAAACACTTGAATGAACCTCTGTTCTTCAGAGTGGTATTCTTTAACCCTTTCACTGCTGAAGACTTGTGGGGCACGTCCTCATTGATGCACGTTGCAAGCTGAGGACGTGCACCACACGTCATCAGCTGTGCGGGACCCCCGGCGGAGATACTCACCTCTCTGTCCAGGGTCCCACGGCGTTCTGACTTCAGCGTCCTCAGACGCTGAAGTCAAGCTCATCCCGGCGTAAATGACGTCATCGCGCCATGCGCGATGACGTCATTTCCAGGCGACCCCCCCCCCCGGCAATGCGGGAGATAGCCTGGAAGGGAGGGGGGGATCCGTTCGGATCCCTCTCCCTCCCGATCGGGAAGGAGCAGCGCTAAAAGCCAGGCACCGCTTAAAAGGGGAGAGTCTCCCCTTTTAAGCGGTGCCTGGCTTTAACCCCTCAAGTGCTGGGTTGCACTTCAGCGCCTTGCGGCGCCGAAGTGCAGCCTATCTCCGGTGGGGGCCACCATCTTGGATGGCAGCTCCACCCCCGGGACTCCCCTCGCTGTCTGACGTCATCACGCATAGCGTGATGACGTCAGATAGCCGGGGAACCCCTAGCTGCCGGGGATTTCCCAAGGAAATCCCCTGGTGGAGATAGGGGGTTCTTGTGAACCCCGATATCTCCTGAACTGTGGCAGCTAGGGGGTCATGGAGGGTGTCATTTGAAAGGCCTGAGCCTGGCCTTTCAAATGATACCCAATATGACTAGGTAAAAAGTAAAAAAATAATAAAATAAAAAAAAATAATAATAAATAAATTTAAAAAAATAAATAAATAAAAAAACATGTTTTTTTTGTGTGTTGTTTTTATTAATGCAGCAATATTGTTCACATTTCAATTATAATGTGAACAATGATGCTGCACTAATGATTTTTTTCTATGGGGTGCGTTTGCTAAAAATCACGTAATTCCCCCCATAAAAAGTAAGAAGTCCCCATTTCAAATTTTTTGTACAAGCGCACCCCATAGAAAACATAACCGCAAACGCTCATGTGATAAAATGTGAAAAAAAACACTTTACACACTGCAGATGATTAAAAATTCAATTTTTATTGTATTTTTTGTTATAATATACAGGCAGGACATGACGTATACATATAAAAATGATATATTATGAATCTGCGTAGTCTGACGGACAGAACGATATATAATATGTCTGGGTCATTTATTAAAATGTGGCTTTAAAATCGCGTTTAAACATGATGAGCGAAAGCGGTAAAAATGAGCTCAGCACACAGTGGTGAAATGCCTCAGCAGTGAAGGGGTTAAGGGGTTGAATAATTGTGTCAATGAAGAATTCACAAAAGAAACATTTACTACTGTATTACAAAACCAATTGATGTCATTTTAGTTGCATATGGTTCTTTAAAAAGTCCTTGTAGGATTTCATTCTGAATACAATTACAAATGTACACTAAATTCCCTAAAACCCTTTACAGCATTGGGGGTTGAATAATTTTGAACACAACTGTATAAAGGGTTATTCACTAAGCGTCAGTGTTTGCCGGTGTTGCAAAAAGAGAGGTTTGTGAGGGTCCTGAGAACGAGCAACGGCGCTAATAGCCTGCTCTACGGTGGGGCCCGCTCAGGTCTCACAAGGCTTTAGCTCGATTGTGCCATTACAGGGACAACTGCTCCATATGCAAATCAGACGCGATCACCCAGAAAGGGTGGCCAGTACTGAATGCCAAGGATGTCATCCCTGTACGAGCGGTGCAGCAACGATCATTTCAGCCTTGTTAGGCCTCGTCAGGAAGGTATAGCCGACACCCCTCTAGGCACGTTGAGCGAGAGGTCCACGTCTTGATTACCCTGTAAACTTGCCGGTGTGGCAAATAACGGCAAAAATTCCTGGCATTGCATGACTGTCAGATGTTGTTGCCATTTCACTAAACTAAAATCCAAACACAGTGACGCTTCTCCTTCTGCTCTTTGGAGTTTAGCTTTGTGACATACCGGCATTTGTCGGCACAGTAATGGCAGCGTAACTCAATGAGCTTAAAGGAACACTCTACACATCCTGACCACTTCACCATTATAAAGTGTTAAGGATTTTAGTAGTGCCCCACCTCCTCCCAGCTCCACTGACCTGGTGAAAACGCTGGTCAATGCCAACTCGGCATCACCAGCAGCCGGAATTTTTGAATTTCCTGGCTGCCGGTCACCAGCGACGTTGTCATGCAGGCCAATCGCTGTAGCGAGCAGTTTCAAAGAGGCAGCCGATGGATCGGCTCTGCACATGTGCACAGCTCCGACACCTCGTTCTGCGCAGGCGCTGCAGAACTCGCGTACGTAATGAACGCAAGTCCCGTTGCAGTGCACAATTTACGGTCGCTACGGTGCGCAGAAAAGCTTGAGTGACTTCCGGATTCGGGAGACCCTAAGCCGAAGATGAGGAGCTGCGTGCGGCGATGGAGAAAACATGCGTAAAATTGCCTAAAAAGAATTGGGCATAGTCTGCTAACAATTATTTAAGGGTAAAGAAAATGGGAACTTGATTATTTTTTAGAAGTCCTCTAACTGGTTAACCACAGGCTTGATTTACTTGTTTGCTTTCTCAGGAGTATTTATTTTTTGCTTGGGTTTAAAGGTAATTTAGGGTTTGATTGCTCCAAAATTGAAGAATTAATCACACTGCTGGAATCAGGAAAATTAGAATCGTGTTTATTCGATTTTCTTTGGCATGCCGTCTTGATGTTTTACAAGGGCTTGTTACTGCCTAGGTTAAGATTTCATTATTGTGCAGTTCCCCCAAGTATAGGAATGCTTTAGGAGTGGTGGATTTTGATAAATATGTAATTCACCCGGGACGATTGCCAAAAAGCTCCAGGCAACGCAATGGAAATGTATAGTTCCACTCTCGTTTGTTTAGAAGGATCACATTTGGGAGGAAGAGAAGTACTCTTCTTGACCATTGGGTCCCGTTCCTCCACCTCATTCTTGCATTTAAGAGTTAAGTCTTCCGTAGCTAACCATGGCACCAACATTTTTCAGGATACACTTTCCAAGGCTTTTTCTGTTCAACGTGGAAGATTCAGAAAGATCTGGAATGCTGACTTAGTACCTTGACCAAGTAAAATCTTCCTTCTACTTTGGAGATGTCTCATTCTTTTTTTCTTCCCTCTTGTGGACATGGGAGATGCTGTCTAGATGGCTTTCTACTTTGCCGAACCACCCATACCATACTTGTTCAACCAGGTTGTTGCTCTGAAGTAGATGTATTTTGGTATAAAAAGAATAAGCCTTGTTTAGAATCGATCTTTTTTTGGATTTTCAATGCGGATCATATTCATGCTGGGCTATTTAACCCATAAACCACTTGGCATAGTAGGAGTTTGATGGCTAGCGATGTTCTCTTATCCCACGTTTTCGTCTGCCATCACCTAATGAGTTATTGGACAGCTTTTGAGATTGTTGTTGTGGTAAGGGCATTGCAAAAACTGGCTTAGATTCTTTGAAAAGTTTATTTTAGAATACACACTGCCTGGCCAAAAAAAGTCACGCACTCTATTTTGTTGCACCGCCGTTTTATCTATTGCGGCACGCATTCTCCGTGGCGTCATTTGGATAAGCTCATGCAATGTCACAGCATTTCTTTCCGTCCAGATTGGCATTAATTTGTGGCCAAGATCTTGTACTGATGACGGGAGAGTCACAGCGCTGCGTAAAGTCTTCAGCAGCACATTATCCCAAAGATTCTCAATGGGGTTAAGGTCTGGACTGTGCGGTGGCCAATCCATGTGTGAAAATGATGTCTCGTGCTCCCTGAACCACTCTTGCACAATTTGAGCTCAATGAATCCTGGCATTGTCATCTTGTGCCATCAGAGAAGTACAAAAAATAACATTGATGGAAAAACCTGCTCATTCAATATATTCTGGGTGTCACAAGGCCCCTCCCCTTTTTTGTTTTTTTGCAGCTGAAACCGATTTATTAATCACTGCAGGAATTTTCCCATGGAAGGCTTGCCAGGCAGGGTATACGGATTATATTTTTTTTAATATTTCATGTTTATGTGTTTTTACTAGGAATTTGTTGCAGTAATCTAAATTGAGACAAACCTTTTTTTGCCTTTTTTGGGTAATTGTATGTGCCATCTTCAGCGTTTATTTTGTCTTTCACTTCTATAAGTGGTCCATAATATGTTTACGGTTAGTAAAATATTACTTTATACTGTACACTTTAATTGGTGTCAATGCGAGCATAGCTCTGTCGTACATTTATAATGACACGTGTTATTCCTTTTTTCACAAAAAAGTCTATTTCTTCTTATGCGCAATCACGTCCTTTAGTGCAAAGTTAAATCATTTGTGTGTCTGCCTGCTTCATTAGCGCGGCATTGCCAATATGTACATTTCTGCCGCTGTGCAGGAGTGTGTATTTATTTACAGTGACGATTGTGTGTTTAAAGCCTTCGTTCTGTTACTGTATTTATGTTTATGGCAGAGTCGCTGTATAACGCACCCAAGTTTAATGTCTCTGATGAAAGGAGAAAAAAAAATATTGTACGTCTGCTCGCCATGATTGCTTAGACTCTGTTGGTTCCACGTAAAGTGCATAACGATCGTCAAATTAAAAGATTTAAGGAGTTATTCAGAGAGGTCCGAAATGTAACCGGACATGGAAATTAAGCGTACGGTGCCATTTCAAGGCCATTCGGCTATTCGGAGAGCAGGCAGTTCGTCAAATTTTGGCGAATTGCCTGCACATACGGTGTCTGTTCGGCAGTGAAATCCCCCATAGAGAAGCAATGGTTAATCTATTCAGAGACACCAAACAGCTGAAAAAAGTTGCTGAAAATGCCCTGCTGTTCCCTGGTTTCATTCGGCAGGTTTATTCAAGCAAATTCCATAGGCTTCAATGTTAAAAATATTCCCGTTTTAATGCAATATCTAATAAACCGTTTATAATTTTATTCGACAGTAAAAAGTCTTTGTAGATTTTTTAAAAAAATTTTTTGGATCTTTTAGGTATTTTTCAGCAAATTATTTATTTATTTTATTTTTTTTTCCTCTGTAACAAACCTTTTTATTATCATTCATAGAATCTTATGTAAATTCCAGGCATTTTCGTTCAATAGTATTTTTGCAAACAGCGTTTCAATTTTGAAACTTTCAAGCATACGTTTGTTTTTTTTTTCTTAACCCAGTTCGTCAGCTTGTTGGCTTTTTCCATAATAAAAATAGTTAAAGGTGCACTATATAAAAAAATGAGATTATCCTAGCGTTATACTGTAAAGTAGTGGGTCCCCTGCTACATAAATTCGCTCACAGGATAACACTGGATTAAATGCTCATCATAAATACTCAGCTGACGTGGTTGTGTTACCTTGTTCTGTTCATGGAGCTGCTACACCACCATTGTCCAGTTTCCTTGGAGAGATCCTCAGTCAGGTCCTCCAACTTCCCCGTTAATGTATTTGGGGATAAATGAATAGTAACTCAAAATGAGTATAAAAATGTAATAAAATTACAAATAAAACCATTAAATATGAAACGATTCAAAATAAAATAAAATCAAGAATGGAGTCTCTTAATCCGACGCGTTTCCTCCTGGTGGACTTTTGCTAAATTCACCGCAGGGTGGAGAACGTTAATTCCACATAGTGCGGGGAACGAGAGAGCACTGACATGTCGCGACATTTCAATGCTCTCTGAATAACCCCTATAGATAATGTGTGTACAGGGCTGCCATCAGGGGGTGATGGGCAATATGTTCAGGGGCCCAATGGCTCAAGGGGGCCCAACCCTTCCCAAACTCTGTGCAGCTTGTCTATGTGACACAAATGTAAGGTTCCCTCCATACACCCTAGACTGTCCTATTGGAATACTGAGAAATTTCCCGGTGGGCCGCAGCAACTGGGGCTGGTAAGAGCGCTCTGACTCCTCACTGAGGGAGCGATTTAGTATGGTCCACACCAGGCAGACACAGGGCCGGATTAACATAGGGGCAGATGGAGCAGCAGCTCCAGGCACATGCCCCAGAATAGGCCCACAGAAAGGATAAATTTGTCTGCATTGATGGGCATTTGGACCCCTATATCTCCACCTCCATAGTAGCTACAGGGTCAGGTGAGGTATCACTGGAAAGGTCAGAACATGACCTTTGCAATGATACCAAACATAACCAGGTTTTATGTAACAATAAAAATAAATATTTCTTTATTTTTCTTTCTAACACAGCTTTGGAACCCTGCACCACTAATCTTTACACCTCGCAAGGTCAACTGAGGTGTCAGACAGGACAGAGTCTGGCCTTTGCATTGATAGCAAACATGACAATGTAAAATCTAAAAGAATTTTTTTTTATTTTATATTTTTTGTTCCAAAGCGATGGTATTGTCCATTTGTCACGTATAGAATTAGCAATACCACTGCCATTACTCAAATTCTCCTTTCTCACGCTGGGAGCAAGGTCAGTGTTTTATACATAGTCATATTATTCCTAAAACACCATTACCCAAAGCACATGGGAGATATCAGATTTTTTGGTTAAAATTGTATATTTTCTCAGAAAAATGCAGTTACAGGTTCCCATTTATTTATTTTTTGAACAAGAATTCCCTATAGAATATATGACCAGAGATTTGGATGATAAAATATGAAAAAATTATTTTACACGCTGCGATGATTGAAATCTGAATGGAAATTTACTCACACAGTATCTGCCTGGTTAGATATACCTATATATTCAATATTAAATAGCCTAAAATATGTTGTCATTTCGCTAAATTCCAAAAAAAACCACCCAAAATATTCAGCTCCAGGCCCATAGAGATCTTAATCCGGCCCTGGGCAGACACTCTCTCACCAGGGAGCCCTTTTTATCCACTAGGGATTTAGCCCAGTCCATGTAAAATAAGGTAAACAGAAGAGGAGCCAAAACGGTTTATTTTTAATCCGTTTATGTAAACAGCCGGCTGAGGGAAAGGGGGGTCCGACCAGTGGTCCTGCAAGGGGCCCCAAGATTTCTCATGGTGTGTGTGTGTGTTATAAGAATAAAACCTCATGTGCATACGAGCATCTAAATTCTGCCACACACGTATACGTTGTAAAAGATTTCTAAATCCGAAGGGTGTTTACAGCTAAGCAGATTTCAAAAGGCTGAAATATGATTTAATTTTCTCTTTAATCTCTGTTCTGTGCTGGCAGTTCATGTTCACGTCAGCTCTCATGTCTCACTTTAGTAAGATTTTGTGCCTTTCTAGCTTATGGTAAAGTCCCCTCAGGATTGATAAGATGTTGAACAGAAATTGTGCTGTTTGAGTTGCAGATTCATGTCCATGTGTGTATGTGAAATGTGGTATATGTGTATATATATATATATGTGTGTGTATGTAAGTATGTGTATATATACTGTGTGTGTGTGTATATATATATATTACATTACACACACACTTTTTATATTGCATTTTACAGTGTATTTGTGCTGGGACGGCAAATTCCTTTTCTCTTACACTATTAAATTGGATTTGAAGTCGACTTTGATTTTACTTTGATGGAAGTCAAGGAATCTGGGATAAGAGATGGCAGCTGAATGAGATGAGACAGCGAGCTTAAAAGACTTCTAATTTACCCCTGATGTACCCTTTGAATATATCCGACACAATACAATGATATGAGTCTGCTTCTGTGACTTCAGACCCCTAGACTCCATTCTATGCTTAAAACCACATAGTGAGGAGCAAGTGATGGAAAGATGCTGGGGGTTACAACTCAAAATATCTCACAATGGATGCACCCAGTGACACCTATAGAGTGAAATATTTTCTTAACTAAACGTACAAGAGAAAAACAAAGCACATGTAAGATATCGGCAACATCAACACAATGTTACGAGAGCCCAGCTCAAATATTTTCTCTCGGCCGCTGTGATTCATTTTCCTCCGCTAGTTCCTGGATTCTCCCCTCAGCAAGCACCAATGTCAGTTCTAAATTTCTCCCAATAAAGCAGACGACACTGGTCATATCGCGTTAAGCAGACTCACTGGCCATTTCAGCAGGCCTCTTTTTATTTGGTACAGAATCCGATAACAACAGTTAACATCCCAGCCCACCCAGACATCCCAGCACTGCAGTTTTCCATGGTCTCCATCAGGTCCTCTCAGATTGTAAGCTCTTGAGCAGGGTCCTCTCTCCTACTGTTCTAGGTGTTTAACCTGTATGTATATTGGTTATTCTGTCTCTCCAATTGTACAGCACTACGGAACTTGGGGTGCCTTTATAAATAACTGTAACTGCAGTCATATGGTGCAAGGGTCCTTGTTTTGGGGGATTTCAGGGAAGCAGCGGGAATCCGATGGTACCGTTTGATAGCTTGGGCTTCTATGGAGTCACAGTCCAAAAAGCACTCAAATCACCAGGCAGGGGCCAGAGCTGCAGCGCGTGATCGTTACCCCAGGTGATGCTGCTGCTGTGTGAGCCCCTGGGGCCAAGAAAGGCTTAGAAGCCTGGGTTTTCCCGATGGAGCTCCCTTCTGAAAATCACCACAACTCTGTAGCTCCCATGAGGGGACCCTAACCCCAAAAGAGCATCCTGCTGGGGCTGAGGGTTTTCAGGGCAACGGGGTATGTTTCTGCAGATGTTTCCATTAAAGTGAATGCTGTGCGGTCCTTGATTAGGATTGGTTGGGGTTTCAAACCCAGCCACTGGCTGGTGATTTGGCTGGAGTTTCAAAACCAGGCTTCCCCTGGTGGCAGGGAACATGAGGGACAGACTCTGGACCCACAGGCGTTTATTGCTAACAATTCCCATAATTCGTGTAATGCAATAGCTGGCCAGAGAATCATGGGAGTTGTAGTTCAGTAACATCTAGGGGGGGGCAGAGTTTGAGATCCTTGATCTAGGAAATACATTTATTCTCTGACTACTCGTTAAGAAATTGGTTTTGGATTGTGGAAAGAATCATGCCTGCTGCTTTCTAAATTGAGAGAAACCGACCTGGTCCTTCCTCCCTTCAATACATTGTGCTGACTGTTAATTCCGTTACGGTTTTGCCAACTGAATTTACGGTGACCCATTCGGTCAGTGTCGTAGCCATGGGCTTTATTTCCCGGTTTGAAATCCATGCTCCGACTCACTGACTTTTAATCCAAATCTCATTTTGATGAATTACCAACCAGAAAAAAAGGAGGAAGAGAGGACGATCCAGAACATCTAAAACACAAAGGGAAACTCTGGCCACCGTCATGTCTAATTAACGGTTAATGGCAGATTGCCTTGAGCGGTTGTGACGGCCTATCAAAGCAGAGGGTTTCAGGTCCTGTTGGACAGCCTTCAAAGGATTATATCAGCTTGGGTTAAGGTCCTCCAGCCAGAAGTGCAGCTCTGGTTTTAGGTATGTTTTTAAACCAAATCTGGGCAAAAATAAGGACTCCGAGCATCAAGCTAATGTTCCGGATTGTTACAGAACTCTTGCGTAATGAAGGTTGCTTCATGATCGCTTTTATGGCTCGGGACATTCCTTCTCTTGCTTCACACAAGCAATTGGCTAGAAATAGGAGCTGTGTGTAGGTAATGAAAGAATGAAGTTAATTACCAGTCCTATTTAACCGCTGTTATTAGTTCCGTCCCTGTTTCGTGTGTTACAAAAAAAATGTTGTCTCTTCCCTCTGAACACCGAATTAATTTTCTTTAAGTCTATTTTGTGAACCTGGGTGATCATTTGACCACCAGACACCGCGTCTGCTCCTGCTTTCAGTAAAGTCGAATCGAACAGATGGACTCGAGGGAAAGTTTGCTCATCCAAAGACATTTTCCATCTTAATATTATTTATAAAGTATTTCACCAGGAAGGATACATTGAGATTTCTCTCATTTTCATGTAAGTCCTGGGTTAAAAGACATTGGCTGTTGAAATTGACTTTTAAAGAGAGCGACACTCCAAGCACTTGACCTACTAAACTGACTGGTTTTATTCTACTTGGCATTCCTAGCCTGTTTTCTCTATCCGTTTCTTTTGAGGTTTGACCCGTCACCACATGTGTTACCCTTGTAGGACAGGCTTGTTCCTCAACTACCATGAATGAAACCGATATATGTAGAACTATGTGGCCCATACATTACTACGTTATCAGTGGTTCGTGAAAAATGTACATAGATGAACGTTCTTAGAGACTTCCTCGCATAGAACAAGAAATCTCAAGGATGTCCCAGTCTCTACTGAAAAGTGGTTTCAAGTATACTAGTTTGTTTTTACATCATCTCCAAGATATGTGAAATAAGAGATTCGGTGTATTCAAAATGAACAACCAACGGGTTGTAGAGGGTGTGTACACCCTAAATGGTGGTTTACTGGTTTATTTGACATGGTGTATTCCATTGTTGGCTGATCTTGACATACCTGAGGTGGTGGGGGATATGCTTGTCCTTCACCAGCTCTACTTCTTTATACCCATTATAGATAGAAATTTACATATAATTCTTTACTGGGTATTCAATGTGGTGGCATTGGCCAAAGCCTTCATCTCTTAGGCTAGGGTCAGACGAACGCAGCTTTAACGTGCGTTTAGCCGCACAAAATCACGGCCGTGCTAGCAGCAAATGACGTCCAATGCCGGGGAACACACGAAGTACGGCCGCACGAAAGTTCGTCCGCGCAACGCAAGTGGCAAACGAACGCATTTTTTCGAGAACGTCAAACCGCTACTACTGACGTACAGAGTGCGCTGCGGCCGCATAGCGGCGTGTGTGTGTGATTGGGAGACATCAGACGCTGCTAATGTCCGGCCAACATAACGTCCAGACACAAAAAGTGTTTTATTGATGATCCGTACAAAATCACGGACGAAAAGGCGCATCGTATGACCGCTACCGCGTATTCCGTCAAAAAATATGTCCGTTCGTTCGACCGCACTTTTCCACGGTCGACGCGAAAAATGCGTTCGTCTGACCCTAGCCTTAATGGTCCAATCACGATTTGTGCAAAGTTTATAGGCTGCTGCCATAAGTACTGATGGTATTCATGGGTAAAGCACCTTTTTGGGAATAGCCCATGTTGTTGTTATTTTAATTTTGTTCTTTTTTCTCTTGACTTTATGAATCTTTCAGTGCATGATGTCCATGCATCCTAGAGACAACAAATAAAATGGAAAAAGATAGGGGGGAATGTAGTCTTGAATAATACATTGTCAACGATAACAATGGATGTAATCAAGAAGTTTCATACTTCATATACCTGGGGAACGTTCATTTTTACGTACTTTGGTATTAAAGGGTCATAACCAACCAGTCTTGGCTTGAACATTTTTCTAGGCCATAGGTTATCAAGAATTTAGAAGTAATAAGCCAAGACAGATAGGGGTATCCTTCTTTCAACACTCTGATATGATATAATCGCATGAACCAGAAGGCTCAAATCTAGAACGAGTAACGACGAGAAGAGCAAATTTGTGGTCTGAATTAATGGTTAGGTCTGTTCAGGAGGACTGAAACCAAACTAGCATAACTTGGGTATAAAAGTTGTTGCACTGGCTTGGTTATAATTAAGCGATTTGGAGACCGGACAGTAATAGTTCCACCAGCTTCCAGTACAGAAATAATACTTACCGGTAATGAATTAACATAGTTTCTGGTCTACAAGCCGTCAGCCATCAAGTGCATCTCACACTGTGATGTTAACAACTTGGCTCCTTGTTTATAGTGTACAAACCACCAAGCCATCACCCATCCAGTGCAACTCGTACAGCTTGTCTTTTCCAACCTATTATTATCCAAAAGTGTAGATGCTTAAAAGGATATGCCATTAAAAAATAGTCCCTTTTTGCTCTTAAATAATTGGGCAGATGCTACTGACAAACTCTGCACAATCATTTTTTTATATTAAGTGATTTTACTCACCTTTTGTCTCTCTGCGAGCTCCTCCTCTTCAGCTCAGGGACTCCTGAACCCGGAAGTCTCTCCAGCTTTTCTGCAGTTTGCTCTACTATACAACTTGCATAGGAACCACAAATTACGCACCACTGCTGGACTTGTGCTCCTAATTTACACAAGTTACATAGCGCCTGTGAAGCATGATGGCCCAGAGCTGGGCGCATGCATGCGCAGACCCGATCCATGGGCTCACTTTCTGAGACTGATCATTATCTTGGACGGTCTCAGAGATAGTGACCGATCTGCTGGCCAGCGGCTGGGAAATTCAAAATCTAGTGATGGGTCGGGTGGCGGAAACTCCTGTTTAAGTCTCTCAAGCTTTTCTACAGTTTGCTCTACTATACAACTTACGTTATCTCCAGATTGGGGGAGGGCACTCCTCTCATCCTTACCACTTTAAAAAGATAAAGTGATCAGGATGAGTAGAATGTCCCTTTTAAACCCCATAATGATAAAGCAACCAACCAAAAAAATTTTTAAAATCGTATCGCGTTCATGCTCTGGCAACAAATAATCAGCGACTTGTATTCACTGGTCATGATCATCGATGGTACCCCTTGTATGTTACGTCCTACCCAAGTGCCAACCACCCTGAAATAAATCTCCTAGATGGACCAGGGCAGAAAGTTACTGGCAGGAACATTTTTAATTTGTGAATGGAATTAAAGATCTAATATTGCCATCAGTGATTCTTCCAGTAAATGCATATTAAATCTATTAATTATGAGTAAATTGATTCCTGCTGGTGCCTCATCTCTTTGAAGTAAAGCGCTTTCTCAGCAGGGGTTCTCACCTACTGGGGTTTGAGCCTTAATGCTCGTTCTGTCACTCGTCTTAGCATAATGTATTTCATCAAATTTCCAATGTACTTAAATTAAAGGAGATGAACATTTCTGGGCTATTACTTAGGCCCCATTGACCTCGGAGCCTGTCCCCTTCACATATTAATTCTTAACCAAGCTATAAAACATCTCTTTTGGGACTCTTTGTGATTTACATAATGATTCAAGTGTTAACCTAGACATATTCCCTGTCAAAATTCAATTATTACTCCAGTCTCCCATTCAGTGTTAATACAGGTTCTCCACGTTTACATGCGTTTTTAAATTGGAGAAGGCCACACAGTTTTCATATTGATAACATTTGGGGACGTTTTGACCCAAGACTAGTTAATTTTGGTTGGGGTTGAAGAAAAGATGGCACCACTAAAAAATGGCCAAAACTGCATAAATGTATGGAAAATAAAAAGGGCTCAGCACACCTACAAGGTACACGGGTTTAAACAACATTAAATCAATATTCAAGACAGCCTTAGGCCGGGGTTCACTCGAACGTGGAGGAAACGTTCGTGAGAATGGGCGTTCTTTCCACTTGGTGAGGTGGTCACACGGGCATCCAAGTGCTTGTTAGTACGCTCAGCCCTACAAAATGCGAGCCTCCTATGGAGGATCGCACGTTGTAGACCCGTCCAACGTCTGTCATAGCGTTTCGACTGGGAGAGTTTCAGCATGTCTGTTGTAACGTTCAAAACTATTACGCATGTTACACCACGTGGCCCTCCCTGTTGAGCCGTCACAACACTACAACGGACGCTAGGAGGAGGGATCACTTGTGTGACCCCGGCCTTAATCAGCCACCTGAGTGTGCTGGTTCAGTCACACCATAAAGGAATACTCTAGAGCTAAATTGGGAGGGGTACATAGGGGTTGACATTAACCCCTCCTGACCCCCTCTGTACACCCCCCTTGGTTTAACCCTATAGTTACTTTTAATTACCTTGTATCCATCGCAGGTCTCTGATCTTCTGGAAGTGACGTGGGAGTGGCATGACGCAAATCCAATGGCTGGGAGGGAGGGGAGGTGGGAACCAAACTAGTTCCATCTTCATGGTCCGAAAGCCTGGCGCTCAAGTTATCACTCACTGATCTGAGTTTCAAGGAGGAGTTATTAAAGATTCATGACCAACCTGTTTTAGCTTGAGGAAAATCCTTACTCACCATAGGTTACCAAGAATTTCGAAGTAATGAGTCCATGTCGCTAGCGGTAAGCTTCCATCAATATGATCGCATAAACCAGTAGGTTCACAAACTTGGCGTGAGTAACAGACAGAAGAACACAGTCTCTTGAAACCAATTTCACTTTTGTAGAGGCAACAGTAATCGGGTCTGTTCGCGGCAGCCAATACCAAATCACTGCTAGTTGGATATGAGTTGCACTTTATTTGTTGGCGTAGGTACACCGGTCCTAGCAGCCACAGATGGTGAGACTGGTAGTGTAGGTCTTGGTTACAGGATACCTTGCAGCCACGGATAAGACAGGTAGTGCAGGTCCTAGCAGCCACAGATGGTGAGACCGGTAGTGTAGGTCTAGGTAACAGAATATCTTGCATCCATGGATGAGCCCGGTACAGGGATCCAGGTAGAGCTAGTTTGAGGGAAACAAGGGACAAGAGCAAGGTGGAGTCAAAACGGATTAGGAGCTGGAGCACAGGAAGCACCTCCGGGCACCTAACTAAAGCTCAATGCATGGGCGTCTGGAGAAGAGTGTGCTTCCCTTTTCATAGCTGGCCCAGCTCCAGCAGGTGGCAGGTACGTGATTATTGGTAGGTAAGTGATCCGGCATAGCAGAATTCCTGAGGTGGAGTAATCCATGAATCAGCCCGAATTAGGGTAGAGGTGGAATCACTGGCCCTCCAGCAGGCACCAGGACCGGAGGTATGTCAGGGTAGATTAGAAGTCTTTTAAACTCCTTGTTTTATCTTGCTCAGCTGCCATCTCTTGTCTCAGCCTGGAAAACTATAGCCTCTGCTGACTTTATGTAAACATTCCCTCCTCCACCTCATTAACTGTTAAATACAGCCGATTAGATAAACCACAGCAGTAAAGCTTTTGCGCACAGATTTTGGTAAATAGTTCCTAATGGGAAAAATCCAAGAAATGGAAACAGGAAATAAAAAGAAATTTATTTTTCCATTTTACATGCAATTACTTCAAAGAAAAACAAAACCCCAGCAGCATGTGCTTTATAATGTTGTTTTATATGTAATGCACAAGTAATTTAGTTACAACTTGTGTAAGTAGTAGTGTCTTTTTAACTAAAGCAGAAAAGTCAGGGATTTGGTCACACCGTTTGGACATGTCATGTTAATCCCACCACTACATCAGACTACGCCAATATCAGTGGGTCCTACTCCACTCTCTATTGGTGTTTGGTCCGGGAAGTGAATGATACATGTGGATCGTGCTTAGAATGTCTCCCTCTGATTCCATCATTAGACATTTTAAGATGACTTCATGCTTGGTTCTATTGATTCGCTCTTCTTTTTTCTTTATCGCAACCTTTTGATCGTGTTCCATATCAGATTCCATGCCGTCCGCTATATGTTTTGTTTTTTATCCCTTCCTATCTCTAGTTATTGATAGCCTTTTAAAACCCGTTCCCACTGTATTTTTTTTCCCCTCTGATCTATATCTTCCGCTGCCGTTTGTCATTTTATCTTTTTTTTCGGCTTCACAAAGTATTGCAGTGTCTGAGCTAAACTGAGGATGTTGTGGCTTTTACCTGTTTGGTGACATCGTTTGCTAGGTTGTTGGTGTCTGGGCTTAAAGGTCCTTTTGCAGGTCCTCCCAATAATCATAGTTTTTATTCATTGAGTGATGCTGATTCATCGTCTTCACACATTTCAGCTATTCTTGTGACATGGCAGTATCTGGGAGCAATGACAGCTGAGCCACGAAGAGGTAGACCACGTACACTCATACGGTGATGTAGCCAAGTGCTGAAGCTCATAGCGTGTTGCAATCACCTCTAGTTTGTCACATCATTTGTAACGTCGGCACAAGGGCTTCATGCAATAGTTTTCCATGTCTGTGGACCTGTACACAAGCTTAACGTAACAAGCCCAATGCCAAGAGTGGGTAAGGATGGTGTAAAACCCAACAACACTGGACTCCGGAGCACCGTACATATGTTCTCTGGAGTGATGAATGATGTTTTGCTATCTAGCAGTCTGATGGGAGAGTCTGGTTGAGGCAGGTATCGGGAGATCGCTGATTACTCTTTTTATAGGCACTGTGCATTATGGCAAAGATTGGAGGAGGGATAAAAATTTGGAGCTGTTTTACAGGGTGTGACCTCAGTCGATTTTAGTTCCAGTGAAGGGTCATCTTGACACTAAATAATCTGGTAATTTTTGACCGGTTATCATGTCTAACTTTGTGGCTTCCATTTCCAGCAGAAAACTCAGGGATTTGGTCACACCGTGACCCTGTGCGTGCCATGAAGATGTGGTTTAACAGGTTTGGTGTGGAGGAACTTAATAGACTGCATAAAGCCCTGACTTCAACCCCAATGGACATGTTTAGTATAACCTGGAACTCTGATTACAAGCCTCTACCTTCTCGGTCGGTAACGTTCTCTCACCTCACAAATGCTTTTCTGGTTGAATGATGACAAATTCACACACAATCAAAACCCAGCAGAAAACCTTCCTTGTGTTTAGGGCTGCAACTAATGATTATTTTCCTAATCGATTAGTTGGCCTATTTTTTTTATTTTTTTTATTTTTGATTAATCGGAAAATACCATAAATTGTTCACTAAAGGGAACACAATGTAAAAATCAATCCCTCCTACCTTTTCCCCCACTTTTTTCTTACGCAATTTGCACAGTGTAAATATCCTTTGTACGTATGTTACACAACTTGTGTAACTTGCTTACTCTTTGCACATAAATTACACAAGCACCTGGTCAAATTGACAGATTGATGTGTGTGCGCGCAGCTCTCCCATATATGTTTTCTCACCAAATTAATGCTGCTACGTGCGCTCAGACAGGATGTCAGCTTGCGAAGTGGGATGGGTGGGCACTCCACACAGCCTTACCACTTTAATAAGCACATGTGGTCAGGGTGCCTAGAGTGTCTCTTTAAATTCATGTACAAACGGAGTGGGGGAGGGAGTTTAGGCAAGGGACCAGATCAGAGAGTGAGTTTGGTGGAAATGGACTAGACCGGAGAGAGAGAGGGCAGGAGTGTGGGTTGGTGGCACAGGAATCCAGCTCCTTGTAAGGATAAAACACCGGCGGTACAGCCAACCATCCAAACTGGGTTATGTTTGACGTAACCCTAGAATTAAATCCGAGTAAAGCAGCGGCACGTCTTCTCCAAAGTAGAGCCTGATGTTCACGTTTAACTCTGACTCTAAACAGTGTGTGCTGCACACAGACCGATTAATCGCCAGCCGATTAGTTGACAACTATTTTGTTATCGATTAATCTCATTATCGATTAGTTGTTGATTAATCGATTAGTAGTTTCAGCCCTAATTGTGTTGGGTGTCCATATACTTATTTTTATATATAACTAGATCCTATTTACACCATACTATTACATGCATAATGTTTCTCGTTTCTTTGAATTTGTAGGTTATCGTTGGCATTCAAAAACTGATGGCATTAACAGTGTGTAACGGCTGCAATCCCCTGCTATAATAAAACCAAAACCTTGTACAGGGAAACCCTCATGAAACGTCTAATAACAATTCAGGAGGGGGCATCCTATTAAAAAAAATCTGAAGTTATAAAGTAGCCAGAAATGAATGATGAGGACTCTTCTCTATTGTAATCTGTATGTATACATAAATGTGAGTTTGTGTGTGTGTGTGTATTTGTATCTTTTTTCACATCCATAATATTAATAAAGCCAGTTTTTAGTAAATTTTTTCTGCAGTACTATTTTTTCATTACTAGATGGCGACATCTGCCTTTTACATATTTCTTCTTTTTTTTTCCTGCTCATTCGTTTAGATTCCAGACAGAGCAAACCAGATAGACGTTTAAAAATAAGAAATGATAAAAAATGAAGTCTAAAAGTCTGGCTTTGGTTTAGTTAACACATTCCCGACCTCTTATGACTGGCGATCGTCTCTCCGGTCATTTATTTAATCTTTAAGGGCTCGGTGACTGATTTTACTTAGAATGTAGAGGTTTTTCTATATAAGTAAGGATTTGCAGTCCAGAGGATCCTGAGCTGTAGAGATTACGTATCCGTACCCCTATATTGGCACAGAACTTCCTGCTCGCTTTATACCCTCAGCTCACTTGCTGCTCTTAGGTTAAGTCCCACATCCAGTCATTGATCCTTAAAGTGAACATTACGTGATTTGGTGTGTGAATGATCGTCACCTCATTAAACCAAGCATATACACCATTGATCTTAATCAGTGATGTGTCATTGTCTAATGAGATGTTTACATCTGTGCTCATCTGGGTTCCAAGGAGGATGGAGTCTCAATCCTGCATCTCATTGCCCTCCTCCAGCCCTAATTAACGCTCCCGCCTCACTGACTGTGCTTTGGAAACACATCTTCAAGCAAAGGCGCAGATTGATATCTGGCTTTAGTCCTTTCTTTTATTGACCAGCAGGGGGAGCAGGAGGAACCACAGGCTCTCCCCTGTCAATCAAGCCTTGGCACAAAGTTTCCACTGTCAGTACGGACCTTCACGCCCAAAATGTGTTTTTCACGCAAATAGAATTTTTGTACTAGTTTTTCATCATTTGTTGTTTTTTTAAATCAATGCATCTAGTGGGGATTTGTCACACACAATGTGAAAGCAGAGTTCAAAGTCATAGTTAAATAGGCTAAAGCAGTGTCGGCGAACCTTGGCACCCTAGATGCTTCTGGACTTCAAGTTCCGTGATGCTCAACCCACTTCAGCTGTGAATAAGCATCGGTGGGATATGTAGTTCAGAAATATCTGCGGTGCCGAGGTTCGCCATCACTGGGCTAAAGTGAACCCAGAACAATTCACAAGGAGAATTTTTGAGCATTTTCTTTCGTGCAACTTATCCAAGAAGATGTCTTGGCCTCCATAAATCCCAATCCAAAACTGGGCACGTTTTCTGAAGACGATACAACTAAAAGTGGGCATGATGCTATCGTCTGCATTATTTAGGCATTTTGTATACAGTTTTTTAAATTTTTCGACCATCAAAGGAGATTCAGAATCTCTTTACAATTGTAGCAGTTCATATCCAGGAATCGTATGAGCAGAGCGTCTTCTTATTCCGTATCTTCTGTAGTGTCGAAAAACCTTTTAAATCGGACTCCTGCGAAGGCCGTCACCTCTGACACTTTGCATGTGGGAACATCTGAGGAACCTTTCTTTTGGAAATAGGTTTCCTCACCTCAGTCGACACTTCATTACAAAGTACCGGCTGGGTGGAGTAAGGGTGACCTCACATCACTGTGGAGACACAGGTTCGATCCTGGCAAGAGCACCTCTCCAGTAAGTGTCTTTGGGCTAGACACGTAACGGTACATACTCGCCACCCAGGACATACTTGAAAACAAGAGAAATCTCAATGTATCCTTCCTGGTAAAATACTTTCTCTAAAAAAAAAAAAAAAGTATAGTACTTGATAAATACAAAAATAGAAGTGATTGGTTGAGTTCATATTTTGTTTCATTTACATATTCTGCAAACCAAATGGCTCACAAATACAAAGTAGGAAAAAAAATATTAAGCTTTTAATTTTCTGGATTCCAATTGCAACGACACACCTGGAAAAAAAACACCAGGTGATCTCCGATGACTTCTCTGGGTTATGTGCACAGAGTCTCCCAGCATGTTCTTCACGGTGCTTCAGCCATTGGAGGAACGTCGGCTGCCAGCAGGACCCGTCCGGAACATTAAGGAGGCAAGTTTGAAATTTGTAAGACTCTGAAAATTTTAAATTTTCAAGTCCTTTAGATTTCAGCATTACGGAAAAGGAGCGCCCGACCTGTAAATAAAAGCTTTTAGTTACTGGGTTCAAAATCACCGTGATTGTAGATGTTCTAGCTTGGCATTAGAATGGGTTCTTTTTCAATCTGCCCTTTCACACACTTGTCGAGTGGATAGGTATGGAATAGTTATTTATAAGGAACATTTTTGTGTGAATCCCATAGAACGTACAGTCTTCTCATTGAAAAAGCAACCTAGACCTCCTTAATAGACTCATGTGTTTTTTTTCCCTAAAACTTCTGTTTATTTGTCCTTGCTACTTTTTGATTTATACCCTAATCTGCTCCTGTTAGTTCTGTATGGTTGAAAACTAATTAGTCTGTCATGGTTCCCGTGTTACGGGAATGCTCTGCATTTACCTGATAGTATTCAACTCCTGAAGAATGTATGGGTAGCTGGCCACTCATCCCATCTATCAGTCGAAAAATGCCTAGGCTTGACTCCCCCCCCCCCCCCCCTAAACGAGCGAGAGCGCGACACACTCGAGATATGAAGCACAAAAGACTTGGCAGACTCTTGATGTCTTTGCCGACCCATTGCTTGGTGTCTGTCGCATGCAGATCCTTAAGGTGACCTTGTCCTCCATGTGTTTGGCCAATAGCGGGTCTACTTTAAAATAAACTTTCTAATGGTTGGAAGTACACCAGAAAGTTACACCAGAAAGTAGAAGATATCAGCGTTCCTCTTAAGAGCAAATTATCTTGACTTGGTCAAACAATTTGGTCATGTCATGGTAAGCCGACCACCACGATCAGTCATAGACTGATTTCTGGGTCGGTCCCACTCTAGGTTCACAGTGGGAGATGAGCTTGCCGACCACTACGTCATAGACTGATTTTTGGGTAGGTTCTACTCTAGGTTCGCAGTGGGAGATGAGCTTGTGACCGCTAAGTCATAGACTGATTTTTGGGTAGATCTTACTCTAGGTTCACCATGAGAGCTAAGTTTCTAGACTTTAGATATGAAAGTCCCTGGGAGGGAGGTTGGTTTCTGATTTTTTTTTTTTTTTCTTGTATGGTACACACCATGTAAAAAGTCATCTTGTGTCCAAGTGCCCAGGCATTTGCTACCGACGCTGTGTATGCCCAGATCATGGCTCATAACTGGATCACGAAGAACAGTGGTAGCATTCATGAATTCTCATTGAGTTACCAGAAACAAAATTACCGACACTGGTCTTTGAAGTCCAGGCTCCGGTATAATCGGTGTTTGAGCCCAGGCATCAGTTAAGAAAATGCAATCTACTGACCTGTGTGCTTGGACATCGGACAAGTCCTTCAACAGGTGTTCTAGCACTGCTGGAACAGCCTCGCTTCCCATATATAAAGAAACAATATACATAGGGAGAGAGTAATATTCTATCCTTCTGGTTGCTGAGCCTTTCACACAGATTTTGGCCAGAGGAAGAGAAGGGTTTTAGTTATATATATATTTTTTTTAATTTGGGTTTTATTCGCTAAATTTGGAAGTGTACAGAATTGATGAGTTTTTTTGTGTTGAAACGCGACCGTATAAAATGCAACATTTAACTTTTTTTCCAGTTCCCATTCTCTCTTGCATGCTGAATATGTCTGTCTGGCGGCAGTCATCCAGAACCGTGTAATGACTTATTATACAGCGATGCAACATTTGCTGATTTTACTGTATAGTAAATGGGCTTACTTTCTCACATCTATCGTCTTCTTTGGGTTTTCTCCCTTTAACTCTTATTCTCTTCTTCCACTGTATCTTTTTTCTTTCTCTTCTCTTTGAACGTTTTGTTTATTTCTTGGGGTTTGGTCCCCCCCCCCTACCTCGTGTTTTTTTTTTCTTTTTACACTCTTCCCATTGACACACTTGGTTTCTTTCTTTGTCTCTTCTTTTTAAAAGTATAATCCACGTGGCTGTAAAACGGGTAAAAAACTTGTTGCGGCCGCTCCTCACCGGGAGCAGAGTGAGACTGGGAACAAATAGTTCCTAGTCTCCCTCAGCGGTGCTGAGCAATCTTGTGAGGGCAAGCTCGCACAGAGCTCGTGGCCGTGACGCGCAAAGCTCCATGGGGTCCTATGGGCTTCATGAGTCGATGCTCGCGATACTTGGCATCTTTGCACTGCGTTCCAGGTGAGGTGCTAAGGTGGCACCTACCCCAGAATCTGACGATAAGGGAAAATCTGCAGGTGCAGATTTTCCTGCTTAGTCTCCATTTTACCATCAACTATGGACTAGGGCTCAAAGTGATCTTTACAGCCTCTGTAATTTAGACCTTTTGTGTTAAATTGTTGCTGCATAGAAACGCATTGCAGCTTGCATTTGCATCAACCAAACAGGAACTCCGTTCCCTTGCCAAGGGTGGGGGACCTGCATTCCTGCTTGACTTGACACATGTTTCTGTTCCTGCCTCTGTTTATCCTCTGTTTATCTCCCCTGCCATCTGTTCTTTCCTCGCTCTTCACTTTGGGGGTAATTTACAAAGCCCTGTTCTACAGAAAAAACAGTGAGTTTACTTTGACTTACGGTGAATTAACTATGGGGACTTTACTATGTACGGAACTTCCATCGTACCTACTTTCCACCGTAGTTCATGCCACGTTTGTCCAGTGTATCCACCATAGTTCTTGCTGAGGTTTTGCAGTGTAGATTTCGGCATAGATTCTGTGGAAGTTATTTAGGCCAGATGTCACTCTTTCTACCATGGTTTCTATGGGCTTTCAATGAAGTTCGCCATTTTGAAATCTCTACAGTGTAGTACAGGTTGGGTACCCATATCTTGAATTTTGAAGTGGAATTTACTTTCAAATTAGTCTTTTGAATTTAAGTTTTATTTGCCTCCCTGCTGCTTTGGACGGAACCTGCTTCTCGCTGGCGCTAGTCCGATGGCTGCAGCACCTTCCAGGAACACTTCTTTCTCTTCTTTAACTAGCATTCCCCTATTCTATGCATAGCAGGACTGCTGTGACGCGTACAGATGACATTCACTAATAGCTATATAAGCCAGGTAATAATCACTAAAGTGGCCTTTTGGATGAATTTAGAGGCAAATGTATATAACAACATTTTTCTCTCTTTGACGGGGAAGAAAAACCACAAAACACCCACCCCCCTAAAACATCCAAAACACATGATTTAATATGGATAAAATTTTCATCAGTAGCCTTGAAATGCATATACCAAGTGCCCCATACTAATGTTGGGGTAGGCATGATCGTCATCATGTTCAGAGTGAAGTGAAGCTGAGACTTATTTATAAAATGGTTTTCCTGCTATATCCATAAATGACACAGCTTGCAGATTTTTTTAGCCACCAGCAGTGGTCAACAAATAATGGTCGACTACCCTCTGTATCCGTTTTATTCCATATTACTTGAATTTTCAGATCTGGTTAAGATGAGCCCTGTTCTTGGCATTGCTTAGGCTGGGCCTTTTATGAAACCGATTTCCTTGATTGATTTGAATCCCCCATGTGTTTTTGACATCTGTTTTAGTTAGGCGGCCAAAGCTGCAGTGTTTGGGAAACGGGTGACAAAAAGGGTCGAGTTATGAATAGTTTTATTGCGTTAATCCCTTATAAAGTTCTCTAGGTCAACAAAAGTCTTGAATAATCCGTTTGAGCCAAAAGATTCTTTTTATCAGCTGTCACCCATTGTAAGTTGAGAGATGGATGAATAAACTTAGATCCTCTTCTACCACTGTAGGCGATCCATAACTGTGGGTTAATTTAGATAAGCTAGTGAAGGACCCTTTGGCATATACTTTTCTGTGCGTTGACAAGCCTATTAAATCCACTTCATTATCCTATATATCACCTGACCTCTGTATACCCTTTTGGCTTCTCCCTTCACCATGATTTTATTGTATCATCATGGTCTTGTCTAGGAGAAATGTTGAGGCCAGTGCATCATGGTAGATGTAGCAATTAAGTGAAAGTGTGCATGTCTCTCATGCTGGATGCCACCATTTCTGGTCTCCTGCGGACTGACTCTTCTGATCTCACCTGACATGTAAACATCAGCAGTTCTGATTAGTCCGTGAATTGCTGTGCCAAAACAAAATGGTGGCGAGCTGTAGGTACGAATGACTGTGTTTGAACAAGAGTGTTAAAATCCGATATATTGATATAACTATATACTTCTAAATTAATCTGAAAGGCCACTTTAGTGATTATTCTCTTTATCAAACTCTTGGGGAATTTTTCCGACGGCAGTGCCACATTTCATATGCACCCTTTGTTATATTTTATCAAGGTAATTTGCAGTCTAGCTTTCTGCTATTAAGACATTATCTTTCCATGGCCCTGGTCATGTCCTGGCTGCCATGTTTTACGTAGGTCGTTTTTATTGTCTTATGTACACATTGTGCCACCAGTGATCTTTTTTCTTGCTATCATCCACCAAGGTCCTTTCTGTTGTGCTCCGTCCTTGTGATGACTAATGTACACAGTATACTGTATTTTGCCGGATTTAGATCGCTTTATGCTCTTGATTGTGATCGCGTCAGCCCGCAACTCGACCGCTCATCTTCTGTAGATGTAGGCAGGACATAATTGCTATTATATATTTTTTCGATCATACCCTTTTTGTGGCTGATCTTTGTTTTCTGAATCTGACATGTTTCACTGAAAGTCCCAAAGAGAAAGTGCACAGCCTTCAGGCTCCCCAAGCTTCTACGTCTAGCCGACTAATTAGACTTGTGTTTTTTTTTTTCTCCCCCAGCTACAAATACATTCAGTGGAGTAAGTATATTCTAAGGGTTTTCCTCGACTGAAAAATCACATGAGAAAATAAGTCCATAAAAAAGGCGGCTCTCGAGGTTGAAACTCTAGAATTATGTTAGACAAAAACCATATCGGAAGCTATTATTCAAATCTGTATTTGATCTGAAGTAATGGCCTGGACCTCTGGCTACAGACTTCAAGACTAGACGTGTCTGTAGAGAGATGGCTCTTGGCTTACTTTCATTCCGATTTCCTTGGATGTCTCCGTTCTAGTGCGAGCATTAAAACTAATGGGTCCTTGGACAAACCAAGGCAAGCTAACTGCTTGATTCAGTGTAGAATAATTGGTAATGTACAGATTGTAAATGTTGGCATTCAAAGAGGTTCCTTCACTTACGGTAATGTTGACCGATCCAAAACTCTAAACTCTGTCCATTGTCTGTTGGTCACCATGGTTCAAGCTTTAAGAACCATAAGGTCTATTTTCCTTTAACTGAAACCAGGATCACAAAGAAACGAGGCATATATTCGCATCAGTTACAAAAATAAAATGGAAGCTTGAGGTTCCTTGTAGATATACAATGGAATACATTAACTGGCGACGCGTTTCTGTTCTTCTTTGATGGATCCCATAAGCAAATATGGTCCGTTCTCATACTTCTGTATTTTCTTTCCTAAGTCAAGGTACGATCTTGTTGAAGGACAGCAGCATTGGTGACGTTGACCTCTTTCAACCTCTGGACTACCAGAGTCCACGTTCCCTGGCCTCTATCCATGGTTATTTATAGGGGGAAAAATGTGAGCATACGTAGCAGTGGCAAAACCCAGAAGTAGGCAAGGTGAATAAAGAAACTTGGAGATGGAATTGGGTAAATCTGTCTTCTCCACCATTGCTGTTTGGGATAGCAAGCAGGGTGTGTTCTTGCTGCTGAAGTTCATTGGCACGGCCGGCACGACCAATTGAAAGAAAAAAATAAATAAATAAAAAATTGTAAATAAAAATGCCCGCGGGGCACCCTGGGGCGGCCGCGTGCTGCAGCCAGCCCCAATACGAGCCGGCGTCACCGCCGGCGTCAAGGAGACGGAGGCGTGGACTTGTTGCTTCCAGCTTCCTGGACCAAGTCCACGCCTCCATCTCCTTGACGCCAGCGGCGACGCCAGCACGCATGAGACTGGCTACAGGAAGACAGCGCTGGAGGCAAATACCAATGTGTGAGCTGCTGGGTAAGTATCCATGTGTGAGCCTGGGGGGGGGGGCAAATATCCATGTGTGAGCCTGGGGGGGCAAATATCCATGTGTGAGCCTGGGGGGGGCAAATATCCATGTGTGAGCCTGGGGGGGGCAAATATCCATGTGTGAGCCTGGGTGGGGGGGCAAATATCCATGTGTGAGCCTGGGGGGGCAAATATCCATGTGTGAGCCTGGGGGGCAAATATCCATGTGTGAGCCTGGGGGGGCAAATATCCATGTGTGAGCCTGGGGGGGGGGAAATATCCATGTGTGAGTCTGGGGGGGCAAATATCCATGTGTGAGCCTGGGGGGGGCAAATATCCATGTGTGAGCCTGGGGGGGGGCAAATACCATGTGTGAGCCTGGGGGGGGGGCAAATACCATGTGTGAGCCTGGGGGGGGGCAGATACCCATGTGTGAGCCTGGGGGGGGGCAGATACCCATGTGTGAGCCTGGGGGGGGGGCAGATACCCATGTGTGAGCCTGGGGGGGGCAGATACCCATGTGTGAGCCTGGGGGGGGCAGATACCCATGTGTGAGCCTGGGGGGGGCAGATACCCATGTGTGAGCCTGGGGGGGGCAGATACCCATGTGTGAGCCTGGGGGGGGCAGATACCATGTGTGAGCCTGGGGGGGGCAGATACCCATGTGTGAGCCTGGGGGGGGCAGATACCCATGTGTGAGCCTGGGGGGGGCAGATACCCATGTGTGAGCCTGGGGGGGGGCAGATACCCATGTGTGAGCCTGGGGGCACGTACCCATGTGTGAGCCTGGGGGCACGTACCCATGTGTGAGCCTGGGGGCACGTACCCATGTGTGAGCCCGGGGGCACGTACCCATGTGTGAGCCCGGGGGCAAGTACCCATGTGTGAGCCTGGGCAATATCTCCATGCCATGTGTGAGCTGGAGGCAATATATTCACCATGTGAGCTTTTTTTTTTTTTTTTTTTTTTTTGGGGGGGGGGTGCAAGTAGCTGGTCTTCCCTAGGGCGCAAAATAGTCTAGCACCGGCCCGGTTCATTGGACCTTTCTCTAACATACTGAGCAGAGGGTGGTCAGTGCATAGAAGTACGATTTGGGGCAATTATACCTCTGAAAATTAGTTGGTCATCTAGTGCTGTAACAGACAGTGTTAAAAGTGAGGTGATTAGGTCTTCGGGTTTTATATTTTGTTGTGTGGGTTGAATGTCTTATTTATTTTTAAGGCGGATGAGCCTGTTTTATATAATTTATTTTGTTTGGTTTTTGTTTAGTACAAAATTAGACGCACTTGAATAGAAGTATTGATTGGTGTATTAACAACCATTTCTAATTATTTATTGTATCTAATGTGCCGGAAAAAAACATAATTAACAAAAAAAAGTGAAGGTAAACAAAACAAACTTTTCTTTAATTCCTGTAATATAAATTTATTAAAAGCATTCTATTGCCAATTAAATTCTTAATGATTAAAAGATTTTTTTACATTTTTTTTTTTTATAAAGTCAATACAGTCAATGCAACATTACGTAATTACATAATCACTTTCTTACAATTTAATCTTAACCATCATAACAACAAAACGAACAAACCCCCCAGACACACAAACTCACACAAACTCCTTTTGCCCGATTTCCCCCTTTTCCCTGTATCCTCAAAGTCCAGGTTACTTCTCATCGATTAATCCCCAAACCCTGTATCAGTTATTCAATATCCATGACCTTATCCTCCCAGAATTCCCAAACCTCATTACCTGATACTAAAGGACAACGTATCTTAGCCGTTAGCTCACCCATCAATTTAATGTGCTCAATAATGCTATAGGCTCTATAGTCTTAGGTGGCTCTATCGCCCACCATTTTTCTGAAACGACTTTCCATGCTACAGCAATATCTTCATAAGTAAGCTGTTCTCTTTACTAGTTTGTTTTTTTTAGTTTGTATTATTCTTATTCTTATCCTTATTATTTTTTTATTATATGTAGATTTATTTTTTTCCCGCAAACCTTCCCTTAGGTGATAGGTTTTTCTAGGGATGCATCGATACTAGTATCGGTGACGATACTGACGTTTGCACAAGTACTTGGTACTCATGCAAATGGCCCGATACCGGAAGCCAGCGTGGGGCCGGCTTGCCAGTATCCGCGGGGATGGCGAAGCTGGCCGCATGCATGAAAAGCACTTGGTCAGCGTTTCCCTCTGGCGGATCGCATTACTTACCCAGCGGTGGGTCCGGTCGGTTGCAGGGCTGTGACGCGGCCGCCGGGCACCACTGTGACACTGCCTGCCTCCAGCAGAGAATCACAGAGGCACCCGGCGGCCGCGTGATCGCGTCACAGGCCTGCGACCGGACCCACTGCTGGGTAAGTAATGCGGCCCACCGGAGGGGAACGCTGGCCAAGTGCTTTTCATGCATGCGGCCAGCTTCCCCAGCGTTTGGTCTGCGGTCTGGTATGTCAGATATCTATATCTATCTCTGGTCTAAGGTCCATATGTCTGGTCTGTGTTATGTATGTATGTACATGTATCTGAGTGGAGGTGTGTGCAATGGCTAAATGGGGTTGTTGGCCATACATTTCGATATAAACATAAACTGGACAGGCTTTCGGCAAAATCCTAAATTATTTATTGGAAAGCTTCACATGACCTTAAATAAAAGTATCGGTACTCTGTATCGGTGAGTACTTTAAAAAAGTATCGGTACTTGTACTTGGTCCTAAAAATGTGGTATCGGTGCATCCCTAGTTTTTCCCTGTCAATCAAAAAAAAGCATATACGCATTAACAGGGCTCAAAATTTCAAGTCCCAAGCTACTAACCAGACCATAAGAGAAACTCGCCACAAGTTGCTCCACCTAACCCCTACCCAGCCCTTAACTCTGCCCCTAAACACACACCCTTAAATGATCTTATGAAATTACACTGTTAAAGGTTTTATTTAAAGTTAGAAAAATAACATTAATACCCAGACATCAGACCCCAGATACATGTATACACAGTCATCAGAGACCAGTGTGAGCAGAGCGTGGAGGCAGGGAAGATCCTCCACTTCCCTGCCAGTGACAGAGATGAGCTTTGTCAGGTTAGGCAGCTGATCCCTGCCACCGTACAGTCGGGGGAAGGGGGGGCTGCACGGTGGCACGAAATAATTTATTGTGGTGCCTGCATGTGCATTTCCACTCGCCCTCACTTAATTTCCACTTGCCAAATGCGAGTGGAAATTTTGAGCCCTGCACATGAATAACAGGGCTTAACAAATCCATATCAATTGTTTGGGTTTTTTTTGTTTGTTTTTTAGCCAAAAGATAATTTATAAAATTTATAATAATAATTGAAGTGTGTTACGCAAATTCGGATTAAATGCAGAGGGGAGAGTAGTAAGTCTCGGGGTTTTATTTTTTTCTTAC